>JAODAL010005142.1:0-147433 GCA_025379985.1 Phyllomedusa bahiana | reverse complement strand
GAAAATTTTTTAAAATTTTTCCCCATAATTGATATTTTTCACAAATAAACAATTTTTTTTTGGCCCAAAAAATTTTAATTTTAAAAACACAATGTTCCGAGAAAACAATCTTGAACCAGGGTTAGGTTAAAGTGTCAAAAAGTTATTCTCACATAAATTGAACTGACAGTTTTAAAAAATAGGGCTCTTGGGGCCAAAAGGGCTCCGGCGGTAAGGGGTTAAGGGGCTGTTACTGTGAGTACTGCCTGAGGAAGGGGAGGAGTAGTCCCCGAAACTTCGACGGGGTGCGTGACCGATGCTTGGACACCGGCGTCCTGCTTCCCGGTGTGTGAGGAAATGATTGTTCAAAGTGAACGACCTGGGGGTTGCAACTAAATCTTGCGCTAGTTCTTTAAATTTTTGAATGAATGCTGAATACTTTGTATTACTGTTTAAGTCTGGGTCAGGTTAGAAGATTTATTAAATATTAACTTTTTATTGGTTTACCTAATTTTGCGAATAAATGGGGAGTGGAGGACCCCGCTATTAGAACCCATGCTGTGAAGCACTCAGAGATCATTATTGTGTGGTGGCCTACTTGTATATACATAAAAATTAAACAAAAACATTTTCCCCCCCATTGGTTAATGGGATTTGATTTCTAATAAAAACAGAACCACTAAAGTTCGCTTCGTTCGAATAGAACATTTTATGCTGGGACCCTTCTTGTAGAATGAAAACACACTAACCCCATGAAAAGCAAGACCCCTCATCGGGGCCGGGCGAAAAAATATAAAGTTACTTGTCTCACAAGTGGCGATGTCAGACAAATAGAAAAAAAAATTGGAAAATTGTACTGACCTGCAGAATAAAGGTAATGTAGTTTACATGGCACAGTGAACTCTATGAAAGTTAAATCTTTCAAAAAAGATGGCGCAGTTGTGTTTTTTATCTATATCACCTCACGCGGAAAAGTGCATTTGAATTTTCTGGGAAGGCAGAGGGGTGGGTGGGGTGTGGGGTCGCATTTGCCCTAAAGCTCCAAAATGCCTTGTCCTAGCCCTAGATAGGTAGATAGATTTTTTATATGACAGAAGGTTGAAGCCAGAAGTTTCCATACACTGTATAAAAAGACATACGCATTTTTTTCACAATCTGAGATGAAATCAGAATAAACCTTCCCTGTTTTAGGTCAATTAGGAATCAAAATTATTCATATTTGACAAATGAGAGAATAATGAGAGAGAAAATTTTAAAAGGGTTTTTATTATTTTGCAAAGTCAAAGTTTCCAGACATTCATTGTATTTGGTGGAATTTCCCCAAATGTATGCTTGGGTCAAACGTTTTTGGGTCCTTCCAAAGCTTTCACAATGTTTGGGAGGAATTTTTCCCATTCCTCCTGACAGAATGGTGTAATGAGCATGTTTGTAGGTCGCCCTTTTCGCACCCGCCTTTTCGTTTGCCCCTAATTTTTAAAAGGATTGAGTAGGGTTTGGATGGCCCCCCAATACATTGATTGGTTATCCCCTTTAAAAATTTGTAACAGTTTTGGCGAGCTTTGGGCCATTGTCATTTGGATGACCCTTTTCTGCCCAGCTTTAAAATTTCCCGGCTGATGTTTGAGATGTTGCTATATTGCCACATAATCTTCTTTTTCATGTGCCATTTATTTTGTGTAGTGCTCCAGTCCCTCCTACAGCAAAAAATCTCAAATTGATGCTGCCCCGCAGTGTTTCACGTTGGAAAGGGTAATGGTTCTTCTGGAGATTGGCCCTTTTAGGCCCCTGTTGATACAATACTTGTTTCACTGTGGGTGTGACACAATCTTACAGCTTCCGCCAGAATCTTAACAAGGTCTTTTGCTTTTGTTCTTGGTTTGAAATTGCATATGTTGCGACAAAAGCACATTTCATCTCTGAGACACAAAATCAGTGTCTCCTGATGAGAGGATGTGCTGGACCATTTCCCATCTTGTTTGGTACTTCCATATGAATTGTATGTACAGATGAAGAGGCACTTTCAAGGTTTCTGGAATTTGTACCAAGGAATAATCAGGACATATGCAAGTCCTAACAATTTTCTTCCTGATATTATTGGCTGAGTTTCTTGGGACTTTTCCCATGGAGTTACACAGAGTGAAGCATAGTGTGTTCTGTTATTGTGCATTTAAAAAACATCCACAACTGTGTGTCAAATTAACTCAGATGTTGCCAATAAACCTAACCATGACCTACAAGGCTCTCCATAACCTCTCTCCTCCTTATATATCTGCTTTAATCTCCCGTAACTTCCCCCCACGCAACTCCGACTCTATCACAGGATCTGTCTGTGCCGGCTCTTCTCTTGTCAGCTCCTCACACAACCGTCTCCAAGACTTCTCCCGTGCTTCACCCACACTCTGGAACTCACTGCCCCAACACATCAGACTCTCCCCCCACTTTCACCAGCTTCAAAAGCAACCTGAAAACCCATTTCTTCAGGATTTCCTGCAACCTAGAATAACCCCACCACCAGTACACTGCCCCAAAAACATGTCTGCCCCTCACCTCCTGTCTCTTTCCCCCTTCCTTGTAGATTGCAAGCCTCCGTGGGCAGAGCCCTCTGTCCCTCTGTATCAGTTGTTAGTCACAGATTGTCTCTATTGTAATTGTTTGACTTATGTAATGTATGTAACCCCCTGAATGTACAGCGCCCTGGAATCAATGGTGCTATAAAATAAATAATAATAATAATAAATCAGAAGTCAGAAGTTTCCAAAGACATGACATCATCATATGGGCTGTCCCAAATTGTTTAAAGGCAGAGAAATCCTAGTGTATGGAAACTTTTTTTTTTTTTAAATTGTTTTTATTGAACAATATCCTTGACAACAGCATAACAAACAATAACAGTATGTCTAAAAGGATTATATAGAAGCAATCAGTTTGAAATGTCCAAGCATACTGAAAAGAAAAAGTTAATATATCAAGGACAGTTGCCTTTTTCTTTTTTATAACAAACAAACATCACACAGTCTTATGCACGATATTCTGAGATTGACTTTACATTTCAAATATAACTGTGGATAAACAGTTACAAACATAACATAACTATTGAAAATGCAGCGTGTCTCAGTTCTCCTCTCCATGGTGCAGGCTCGAGTGTGCGACTCACCCCTTCCCCGCCAAAACAACAATCTAGTGGACACGATTGCCCCCGCGAGCCACGGCAACATCATCCCCGCGTCACCTGGTCAATGTCCATCCCGCCGGCCTGTGCATGCTAAGCCAATATACCTCATTAAGGATCGACCGCTACCCGCAAATCGATCGGATCAGTGCCCGCCAGCTGTCTGCCCTGATACCAAGAAGTTGTCGCAAAACAACGTTTTATGCAGCCCTTAATGTCCGTCGGAAGTGTATCTATGTATTTCTCCCATAGCTCAAAGAACTTTTTTATTCTTGCTTCCTTTTGCAAAGTGGCTTCAACCCAGTCCATGTGCATTAAAAAGTTAAGTTTGCTCTTAAATAGACTTAAGGTGGGGCCCTCAGGCTGAAGCCAGACCTGCAAAATAGCTTTGCGAGCCGCACCCGCCACAACATGCCTCATTCTTTTAACATGATTGGGTATATCCGAGCCTCCATGTCCGTAACACCAAACTGCCAAGAAGAGTGGAAACACACTTCAGATTCAAAACTGGTCCATGTATTCCGTTACGTGGCCCCAGAATTCCTGTATTAGTGGGCAATCCCATAAACAATGATATAGGTCCGCCGCTGGGGACCCACACTTAAAACAGCTGTCGGTTGGGTACCATCCCATACGATGCCCCCTGACAGGGTAAGATAGGCGTTATGTGTACCCTTTATGAAAAATCTCAGTATATCTAGCCATTGGTAGAAATTTATGTGCGTCAGCAAATGCCTCCAGTATCATAGATGTGGAAATATCAACATCCCGATCATGCCACTTAGCCAGACCAAAGTTTGTTGAGTCATACTCAAGATCTTCAAGAAGGTATTTGTAAATAGTAGACAGCTGTGCTTTCCTTGTGGGAGGGTTAAGGATTGTACGTTCGAAGGCCACGTCCCAATCTGCAGGTTGTAGGTGCCGCTTCACCTCCGATACATAGCTAGCTGCTTGTAAATAGTTAAAGAACAGAATCGGGGGTGTAGCATAGAGGAAACCCCAACTCAGAGATGGAATACAAATTGTTTAGAGTCAAGGTGCAGAAATGTTTTTTTTTGATGCAAGCCCAAGTTGCGCCAAATTCTGAAGGTGTGCTGTGGCTTACCCCCTTGGAAATTTGGGTTACTTATTAAAGATAGGTATGGGGAGTAGTCCGGGCTCAATTTTTTAAGTTGCCTAATCTTTCGCCACGCCCTCCACACTGGCATGAGCAGCTGATCATCCCCTATTCCCCGGGGGAGTTTATCGTAAGGTAGATGAACAAAATTAATAAGTGAGATGTTCGGCAGCCCTACCTGATCTAAGGAGCTATCCGTAAAAATCGCTGTAGACCGTGCCCAGTCCGTAAGGAAACGGCTCAGGGCCGCTAAGTTGTAAAGACGGATGTTGGGAAATCCCAGCCAACCCTGTAACCTATGCTGTTGAAGTATGAGCAACGGAAAACGCGCCCTTTTGTTGTCCAGATAAATTTCCTATATTGCGCATTAATTAGTTTTTCGTCTTTCGGACGTAAATAAACAGGCAGCATGTGGAAAATATATAGAAGTCGTGGGAACTCCACCATTTTGATTAAGTTACACCTCCCAAAAAGGGAAAAGCGGAAGATCAGCCCATCCCTTCACAGTTTGTACAAGTGTGTTATAATATTTTGACATGTTAGCAGAGTACAAACTGCTGGGAAGTTTGGTCAACCAAATCCCTAAGTATTGCAAGGCTGAGTTACACCAGCGGATCGGGTGAGTCCTTGACCAAATGGGCTCAGCTGGTCCCTTTAAGAGCATTCCCTCACTTTTATCGACATTAATCGTGTAACCCAATAAAGATCCCACTGCCGTCATATCCTCAAGAATGGGAGCTAGGTTCTGTCTGGGGTTCCTGATCATTAGCATCAAGTCATCAGCATATGCTGTAACCCTGAGTTCCCTAGTGGGGGACAGGATACCTGCGTAGAGCGGTGACTGAGTTATATGATAGAGGAGTGGATCAATAGACAGGTTGAATAGTAGGGGTGAGAGGGGACACCCTGCTTGGCTCCCTAAAAGTTCAATAACTGGTGACAATGTATTGTTGATGAGCAGGGTCGTTGTGGAGTTGGAGTGCATGTGGGCAATAAAGTTTGGCAAAGAGGTCCCCAAACCCGCGGCGCAAAAGGGTGGCATCCAGGAACGGCCAAGAAACCTTATCAAAAGCTTTCTCGGCATCCAGACTAAGAAGCATGGACACCGGATGCTCCTCCGTCCGCGCCTGCGCAATGGCTGCTATAACCGTACGGACATTTTTTGTGGAGTGCCTGTTTGCTATGAAACCATTCTGCGAGGGGTGATTTATGTGTGGCAGAAAAGTTTGCATCCTAATAGCCACGATCTTTGCTAGAATCTTATAGTTCTGATTTAACAAAGAGATAGGTCTATAAGATGTCAGCAAAGTAGGGTCCTTTTTGGGTTTTAATAACAGTATAGTGAGTCATGAAAAGCATCTACTTCAGTAGATTGGGTATAGATGCCAGTGTAAAGATTCCTGAAGGAGGGATATTTCTTTCTGTAATATTTTAAAAATTCTCCCGAAAAAACGTTGGTCCCGGAGTTTTTCCGTTCGCCACCCCTTCACCACTCCACGCACCTCCTCCTCTGTGATCTCAGCCTCAAGGAAGGCTCGCTGCTCATCAGTAACTTTTGGCATTGACAGTGAATCTAAAAAGGAGGTCACCTTCTGGAGATCGCATGGGTCGGCTCCATAAAGGGACTCATAAAACGCAATGAACTCCCTTTCTATGTCCCTATGATCCGTCACAATGGCCCCTGAGGCGGCGGATTTTATTGCCGCTATCGGTGGCCTGCCCCGCCATGGCTTTGCTGTGTTTGCTAAGAGTTTGCCCATCCTGTTACCCCATCTGTAATACTGATTTCGCTGCATGTGTAGGTTGGCCTTAGCTTCCCCCTGGAGGAATGCATTCAAAAGGTGCTGTGCTTCAAAAAAGTGCTGTTGATTTGCAGTCGTGGGGTATACAGAGAACCGGTTCTGGGACTGGCGCAAGCTGGAGTGCAGTTCCCGAAACTTCTGCTGTTGTGCCCTACGTTTCATGCTGACATAACTGATAATATGTCCACGCATGACAGCTTTTGCTGTGGCCCACAAAAGCGGGGTATTTGGTGCGTGAATTGCATTGTCTTTCAAGAACTGCGCCCAGTGAATCTTGAGAAAGTCCCTAAAGTCGTCAGACTGATGAAGGTACGCTGGGAATCTCCAAGTCTGATCCCTATGACTGAGGAGTGGGCCCCCTATAGATATCGTGATGGGAGCGTGATCGGAGATCACAATCGGCAGTATGTCCGCCATGACCACACTGTGGAAAAGTGAACACGAGATTAGTGCCATGTCTATGCGAGAAAACGACGCGTGGACAGGAGACTAGAAAGTTTACGTGTGTGAAGTCGGGTTTACCGCTCTCCAGTAGTCGAACACTTCCAGTCTACTGACCAGGTCTTCCAAATGGAAACCCCTGGGAGTGTCTGCCGGTGGGCTATCGGATCTATCCAGTCTAGGGTCAAGGACTGTGTTAAAATCCCCCATCAGTATGAGGTTGGAGTGTGGTTTCGTAATAATAAAATCCGCGAGATTGTTGAAAAACTCCCGACCCCCCCCCCCCCCCACACACGGCGCATAGACATTACATAATGTATATATGACAGTTCCAATACGGACTCTCTCACATATAAAAATCTACCATCAGGATCAGCATATTGGTCCTCTATGGACTGCAACGTCCCCTTCCTACAGTATATTGCCACCCCCCTAGATTTAGAGTGATAGTTTGCCAATATCGGTGGGTCCAGCCAGGAAGCTCTAATCGGGATGAACCTGTCCCTCTGCCAATGTGTTTCTTGTAGGAAGAACACATCTGCCATTGATCGTTTCATATGTTGCATGACCTGTTTGCGCTTTTCTGGGATGTTTAAGCCTGCCACATTCCATGACACAAGTTTTAGTGGTACCGCGGGAGCCCCGTCCCCATCCTCCACCTCAGGGGTACTCATCCTGTGTCCCACTGTGGAAGCTGTAGCAACGAGCATACCGCAAAGTGAAGAACACAGGAGGCGTCCCAGCGAGCGCCCCCATGCTCAACATGGGAGCCACACATCTCTGAAAGAGCCGCACCGTCCACCGCCACCAACTATCCTGCACAAGGTTTAAGAGAGGAGGGCACGCTGCACGTAACAAAAACAGATACATATGGCAATACCTAACCAACTTTGTAAACATTCGGCCTGTATTAGGCCCAAGTTATAAACAATGTTTAACAAGTTGAAAACAAATTTTCCAACAAACTGTTGTAAGAGCCAGAGCTCCAAGGGGAGGGGGGGGGAGGCCTCCCCCTTTAAATAATTGGAGTTACATGAGCATAAAACAAATTAGAACTAAAACAGCTTCCTGTCTACCTCCTTCCTGCAAGTGGGAGATAAGATCCAATGGACAAAGAAGAGAGGGAGAGAGAAAAGGCAGGGAGGGAAGGAGAGTGGAAGAAGGGGGGAGAGACAAGTAAGTACCATCTTTCTACCTAAACCATCATGTTACAAAACTAAAGACCTGTGAAATAACACTGTTGTCATCGATCAGACGATGCGCCGTTCAGCCAGGTGCATTAGGAAGGAAGCGCCTCACCGCGTCCACCGGGCGGTCGTATGTGGACGCTTGGCCGTTCTCCACCACTCTCAACTTCGCTGGATAGAGCAGCTGGAATCTGATCCCAGACTCATGCAAGTGTTGACAAACCGGGTGAAACGCTTTACGGTTCTGCGTGACTTGTAGTGAGAAGTCCTGGAAAATGAGTATACGTTCGTTCTCCACTCTCAACTCATGCAATTGATGGTACGCTTTAAGGAACCTCTCTTTGATCGTCCAATTCTGGAATTTGGCAATAACCGGACGGGGTCTGTTCCTTCGATCTCCAATGCTGCCCATACGGTGAACCCTCTCTATGAGGAGAGGGTTTCTTGGAGTATCCAGTCCCAATGCCGTGGCCAGGTTCGTGGTCAAGTACGAGGCGAGAGCATCCGCCGGGACCGCTTCCGGGATGCCAATAAACCGAAGGTTGTTGCGCCGTGCGCGGTTTTCCAGGTCATCAATTTTATTTTGCAGGCTATCAATCACAGATTGTTGGGTAGATGTCGTTCCGTCGATTCTGGTGATGTTATTCTCTGCGACTCCGGTGCGGGTCTCCAGCTCCGCCAGCTTCTGCGCGTTGTTTGTGATCTGGGCTAACGCCGCGTTGACAGAATGAAGGATGAGATCTATCCATTTATCCAGGACAGGAAGTATGAGCCTGGACACCTCCTGTGCCATCGCCAAGGCCTGAGCTGCGGCATCTTGGGGGGAGGCAGGATTGGCAGCCGGTGATGTTGCAGACTGTAGATGGTCTCTGCCGCTCGTAGATGGCGGTGATTGTGCCATGGCGGTGTTGGTTTTGGTTTTCGGTTGTGTTTTGTTTGGACTGGCTTTATGCTGGGACCGACTTGTAGTTGGAATGGGTGGTACGTTATCCGTAGCCGTCTTTTGAGAGCGTGTATGTGTATGGAAACTTTTGACTTTGCAGAAAGTAATAAAAATGCCTTAAAATTCTCTCTCATTATTCTGGCATTTGACAAATGTAAATAATTTTAGTAATGCTATTTGACCTAAAACAGGGAAGGTTTATTCTGATGTGTCTTTTTATATAGTGGATGGAAACTTCTGGTTTCAACTGTAGATAATTATGAATATATATGCGTTAGATAGATAGGTGATAGATAAATGATGGATAAATAGATATGAGATAGATAGATATGAGATAGATAGATAGATAGATAGATAGATAGATAGATAGGTAGATAGATAGGTAGATAGATAGATAGATAGATAGATAGATATGAGATAGATAGATAGATAGATATAGAGAGATAGGACACATTACACTAAAGGAGCAGTTGCTCTCCACATTGTGACACCGGTGACATTAGGATATTGTAGGGTTACGTTACCCCCACTTCTGTGGTGCTGGATGATATTGCAGTGATGAGACTGGAAAGCCCTGTTGATCTCTCTGTAGTAAATGCTCGAACCTCAGGAGCTGAAACACAACACTCATTTCTTTTTAGTGCAAGACTCTATTCAATCACAGTTACAGTTCTTTTAAGAGTTATTAGATCTCAAGATCCAGAATGAAAAGTCTTGCTCCATGACATCTGTCTGCTTTCCATGCGTCACTGTATAAAGTCAGGTCTGCAGCTCAGGTTATGATGGAAACTAGATGATACAATTGTTAACTCAACTCTCGTAACTTTTTCCTTTTCCAACATCCTTTTTCCAATCACTTCCACTCCCACTTTTTGTGATGTAACTTTCTTGTCCTGCTGTTGGTGGCGACCGTCACTCCATAGTCCTGGTATAAAAAGTCTCCATGTAGACCCCGCCTGAGAGCAACTGTTACATATCATGAATGGGACACTCAGGGCTCAGCAAAGTAAAACCACCTAAAATTATTTAGGTTATTTTTTGGTGTTAACCTCTTATCGACATGTGACATATGGATACATCATCATGCCTGTAAGGAGCTATGGATCAGGCTCACAAGCTGAGTCCACTCCATAGGTGGCAGTTGCGGGCTGATTATTACAGCTGACACCTGCCAATAGCATAAGAGATTGGAGCTGGCATATATCCTATCCCTGCTGTTTAACCATTTAGATCACGCCACAGCATCTAAATGATGCATTGTTCCTCCCTCCGATCACCCCCCCACAATGAGATTGTGGGGTGCTGGATATTTACTATGGCAGCTGGAAGTCTAATGAAGGCTTCCATAGCTGCCATGTTAACAGGAAGCAATAGAAGTGCCATCTTGGTACAGCCTTCTGCATTATTTATATAATGAAGAAAGGTGTATAAGCAGTTGTACTCTAGGGGGACTGTATGTGAAAGTAGAAAAAAATGTTTTGAAAGTAAAAAAAATAATACAAATATTAAAAGTTGAAATCACCCCCTTTTGCCATTTTACAAATAAAAAAAAAGTGCCACATAATTTGTATTGCCGTGTCCATAAAAGTCCGATCTATTACACATCATTTATCCCTTACGCTTTAGAAAAAAAAATTCAAACACCAAATCGATTATTTTTGATCACTTCACATCCCCTAAAAGTTGAAATAAAGAGTGATCAAAAAGTCAATAAAAATTGGACCAATAAAAACTACATTCCAGATGGAAAAAAATGCCCCCTCACTCAGGTTCGTAGGCGGAAGTACATAAAAAGTTATTGGTCGCAGAAAATGGCGCTGCAGCGAACATTTAAGAAATAGAGAATGTTTTTTTTTTTTTTTTTAAAGTAAAATCCAGATAACACATAATTTATACTGAAGAGTGAACCCCATAAAAACAAAACCCTCACAATTTTTCAATTTTACCCCACTTACAATTTTTTTTCCGGTTTCCCAGTATATTCTGTCATACCCTCAATGGCACCATTAAAAAGTACATCTTGTCCCACAAAAAACAAGCCCTCATATGTTGATAAAAAAATAAAAAAGTAATTGCTCTCGAAAGGCAAGGAGGAAAAAAATGAAGAAAAGGAGGGAGCAAAATATTATTAATTTTTTTTTTGCATACTGCACATTACTTAGACACTCTATGATGTTATTCTATAGGCTCTATATAGGTGTCTATCAGTATAATTCAAGATAAAATTACAAAAAAAGCTATCTTGAGCGGTTCTTGTTACCTCCATTATTTACACTATTTACTTATTATAACGGGGTCATCTAGGATCAGTACTCACAGACTCCATCCATGGAAGGGGGGGAGGGGAGTTCTGTTTTTCTGCAGTTTCTATATGGGTCCATGACTAGACTGTGATCTTGCTGTTGGTGAATGTTAATTTTTTTTCTTTCACTGAGGCTTTTTGACCAGGCACCTCTTATTCTTGATTTGTATGTTTCTCTATAGTCATTATTCTAACTGCGAAATATGTCAGCGCAAAATACATGAATAAAATAATATAATACCCTGTGAGGAACCTTGCAAATGTAAAATGTCTCACCTTCATCTATTGTTACTATTTGCTCTATTTTCAGATCATTGTTCAGTCCTGAGATCTCCACACGGCAGCAGTAAGTCCCTTCATCTTCTTTAGTGGCCCTGATGATGGTCAGGGACACATTCCTCTGACTGATGTTCCCCAGTAACTGGTATCTGTCAGATTTCCTCCAGGTCACTCTGTGGTCATCAGTCCAGAGAATCTCATCATTACACTTAGATTTTGGACAGTGGCCTCGTCCCCAGCACATTGTTGTTGTCGGGGGAGAATATGTGCAGGGTAATGTGACATTGCCATACAGTGGTCCAGTCACTACTTCTGCTGATGCCACCAGCCCTGCAAAGTAAGAAGACAAAATAAGAACAGATAGATTTGTTTTATATTTGTTGCTAATCCAATCGATCCTTGGTGTAGATCGTGTGTCAGCAGAGGAGCGGCTGCAGAAACACCTTAAATTGCAGATAAACGCCCATCTGAGTTGTACCAGCAAAACACCAGCATATGCTTTAATCACACAAAAACATATAAAATCACACAAGCCACGCTTTTAACCACACCCAAACACAACATTACACTAGGAGACGTGGCTAACCCCACTCAAACAACATCACACCAGACCACGCCTCTAACTACACCCAAGCACATGACATCACACCAGGACACACCTCTAACCACACCCAGACACATGAAACCACACAGGCCACGCCTCGAACCACACCCATATATATATAATTTTATCTGAATCCATATTTACAGACCCCAGTAACGTATGTATATATATCTTCTTCCTATGATAACTATGGTCTTACAGTTACGACATAATACCACTAAACAAGAGGGAACTATTATCACCATTTTGCTACTGACTAAACCAGTGTACCTAGTCCAATGTTATCAATGATACAACTATACAAGGTCAAAGAGCACTGGCATATCATAACCACATATCACCACCACATAATGTCCTAATATTACTACCACATACCACCACCACATAGTGACTGAATAATAGCACAACTTCATGACCACATATCACCACAACATATTGAGTTATAGCACCACTCCATGAGCACATGTCACCACCACATAGTGACTGAATAATAGCACCACTCCATGACCACATATCACCACAACATGTTGAGTGATAGCACCACACCGTGAGCACATGTCACCACCACATAGTGACTGAATAATAGCACCACTCCATGACCACATATCACCACCACATAGTGAGTGATAGCAACACACTAAGACCACATATCACCACCATATAGTGACTGAATAATAGCACCAAACTATGACCACATATAACCACAACATAGTGACTGAGTAATACTGTCACATCATGACCACATATCACCACCACATAGTGACTGAGTAATAGCACCACATATCACCACCACAAAGTGACTGAATAATACCAACACAATTACCACAAATCACCACCACATAGTGACTTAATAAAAGCACCACACTATTACCACATATCACCAGCACTATGCACATATTAATAGGCTGGAAAGGTTGTATTGCACCCAGGACAGCTGGATGACATCTCCCACAGTAGATTTCCTATGATAGTGAACACTTCAGCTCTGAATTAGTCTCTCAGCAGTGAGTGGGTGAATGCGATTCAAATTTATCAGACGTGACATATAAGTGACATAAGAGATACATATGCAAACTGAGTGACATAATGTAAGTACAATTCAAGTGACATATTCAGATGCAAATCAGATAACATAATTCAAGCAGAATAATTAGGATAAAAATCAAGTGAATATACAGTGCAAATATATGTATAAATCAAGTGTGTCATAGTATAAACATTAAACATGATTACCATGATTCATAAAGTGCCAAACACGAGACATACAACACCCTCACGGGACACCCTTGCTTGATACACATATTGTGCACTGTATAGTCCCATGATTTTTATGCTGATTATGCTGCTTGAATTATGTTATTTGATTTTCATCTATCTCATATCTTTTTATCTATCTATCTATCTATCTATCTATCTCATATCTATCTATCTATCTATCTATCCAATATTATCTATCCAATATCTATCTATCTATCTATCTATCTCATATCTATCTATCTCATATCTATCTATCCATCTATTTCATATCTATCTCATATCTATCTCTCTATCTATCTCATATCTATCTATCTATCTATCTATCTATCTATCTATCTATCTATCTATCTATCTATCTATCTATCTATCTATCGTGAGACAGTGACAGGCGGCATTATTGAGGGAAGATATATGTCCCCTAGCTCTCCAATGTATAGGGAGTACATGAACAGATACGTGTCACTGACAGGCCTGGTTTCGGTTAAGGGAGACCAGCAGTTTTGTCATACATGCCAACTTTCCCACTTTTGGCGGGGGGTCCCGCTAATTCGGGTCCCCCCCGCCCTCCCGGCAGAGTTGGCGCGCGGCGCGTATCACTGTGCAGGGAGGAGGCAGGAGGGATCGCTTCCCTCCTCCCTTCTCCCCCTGTATGTACAGCGCCGGCCGGTGTGCAGGGAGGAGGCATGAGGGATCGCTTCCCTCCTCCCTTCTACCCCTGTATGTACAGCGCCGGTGTGCGCTGTACATGCAGGTCAGTGTCGGAAGGGGAGTGACGCGCGGCTGCACTCACTCCCCTTGCGACGCTGAGGAGATCGGCCGGGAGATGTCCGGAGCTGCAGGAGCCTGGTGAGGTAAGTGGCTTTTACTATTTTATTTGTATTAGCTATAGGGGGGCAACTACCTGGCTAATGAAGGGGGCAACTACCTGGCTAATGAAGGGGGCAACTACCTGGCTACAAAGGGGGCAACTACCTGGCTAATGAAGGGGGCAACTACCTGGCTAATGAAGGGGGCTACCTGGCTACAAAGGGGGCAACTACCTGGCTAATGAAGGGGGCAACTACCTGGCTACAACAAAGGGGGGCATCTACCTGGCTACAAAGGGGCAACTACCTGCCTGTAAGGGGCACTACCTGGTTATGGGGGGATACTACCTGGCTATAAGGGCATCTACCTGGCTTTCTTCCAAAGCCATTATGCAGATAGAGTGGGTGTGGCTTATTGAAGGGGCGTGGCACACAAAAAGATGGGCGTGTCCATGCAAATTTTTGTCGCGCCGCGCGTAGCGGGGAGAAAGTGACGTCAATTATTCACAGTGGGATACGCGCCATGGATAGTGAATGTCTATGGGGCCTGCGAGCTGTCGGCCCCCCCGCTGCCAAGCACACGGTGAAATTGCGGGCGAAATCCGTCCCGCACTTACGCCGTGAATAAGCCGTGTGAACTCGGCCTAAGGCTGTATTATTTCTGTTGCCATTTAAATAAACCCAGGTACAGCCTGGACTTGAACTTTACCTGCAGGGTCCCTGTCTCTTTCTGTCGAAGCACAGGCTCCTACCTGAATATTGATGCTAATCCTTCACACAATCCATATACCTATTATCTATCCCTTTCCCATCTATCAATCTACCCATCTCTTATGTATCTATGTATCTATCTATCTATGTATCTATCTATCTATCTATCTATTACAGTATCTATCTATTACAGTATCTATCTATCTATCTATCTATCTATCTACCCATCTTCTATCATCTTTCTATCTATGTCTCTTTCTGTCAATCTATAAAGTAAAAAATTTATGAATCAGTTTCTACCTATTATTTCTGTCCTGTCTATCTAATCTATCTATCTATCTATCTATCTATCTATCTATCAATCGATCTCATATCTATCTATCTATCTTTCTATCTGTCTGTCTATCTATCTATAGCTATATATCTACTTATCCATTCATCTATCTACTATCTACTATATATCTATCTATCTGTCTGTCTATCTTTCGAGCCATTTTTTATTGTCTATTTATCTATAGTACCTCGCAAATATCAGTACACCCCTCACATTTTTGCAATTATTGTATTATATATTTTCACAGGACAACACTAAAGATATGACACTATGATACAATGTAAGGTAGTCAGTGTACAGCTTGTATAACAGTATAAATTTGGTGCCCTCAAAATAATACGACACAGCCATCAGTGACTAAATCACTGGCAACAACAGTGAGTACACCCCTAAGTGAAAACAAAAGTGAGTGAAAATGGACAAATTGTGCCCAAAGTGTCAATGTTTTGTGTGGCTCCATTATATTCCTGTCTTAAAGGGGTTGTCTCACTACAAGGATTGCTGCTTTTTATGTTAAAGATCTTGCAAAAACAAGTCACTTTGCAATATATGTCCATTAACAGTGTCCTACTTATTCCTAGATATCCCATCTTACATGAGCTGCATCAGCTCTTCAGGTCACTATAGCTACAGACCTGTTCAATCTCTCCTGATAGGCTTCCAGCGCCGGTTGCTATAGCTACCGACCTGGTGCACTCAGCAGCTCTTCACTGTGGGCCAGTAGTAGCCGGTAAACAGAACTGAGGTAAGATGAATCGATGTAGTGAGATAACCCCTTTAACTCTCTTGGGCGTGGAGGTCACTGGAGCTTCACAGGTTGCAGCCACTGCGAGGAAAAGTCTTTGAATGTTAAAAATATGTATAGTACTACTTATTTTATTTACAACTAAAAAAGATTATGGGTGACATGTATGAATGGGGCTGCACCCTTTTTTGGCATGCTTTTAAGTCCTGTTCTATAGAAGTTTGAATCATAATATGCTAAAACTTGCCGCATTCTGCGCCAAACACTATCTATCTATATACCTGCCAGAGAGTGACCCTGTATCTATCTATATACCTGCCAGAGAGTGACCCTGTATCTATCTATATACCTGCCAGAGATTTACCCTATGTTTATACAACTGACAGAGAGTGACCCTATATCTATATACCTGCCTTAGAATGACCCTATATCTATCTATATACCTGCCAGAGAGTGACCCTATATCTATATACCTGCCAGAGAGTGACCCTATATCTACATACCTGCCAGAGAGTGACCCTATATCTACATACCAGCCAGAGAGTGACCCTATATACCTGCCTGAGAGTGACCCTGTATCTATATACCTGCCTGAGAGTGACCCTATTTCTATATACCTGCCTGAAAGTGACCCTTTGTCTATATACCTGCCAGAGAGTGACCCTATATCAACATACCTGCCAGAGAGTGACCCTATATCTACATACCTGCCAGAGAGTGACCCTATATCTATATACCTGCCTGAGAGTGACCCTATATCTATATACCTGCCTGAAAGTGACCCTATGTCTATATACCTGCCTGCCTGAGGGGGAACCCTATATCTATATAACTGCCTCGGGGAACCCTATATCTATTTACCTGCCTGCCTGAGGTGACCTGTATCTATTCACCTGCCTGCCTGACGAGACATATATATATATATATATATATATATATATATATATATATATATACATATATATATATATATATTATATATATATTATATATATATTTACTGGCCTGACTGAGGGGGCATATCTATATACCTTTGTAACTAAGGGGACATATCTATATACCTGCCTAACTGATGGGGACCTATATATAACTGCCTAATTGAGGAAACCTAAATATACCTAACTTAGGGGACCAATACATGCCTGCCTGAAGGGACCTATATAGCTTTCTATCCGAGGGGACTTATATACCTATAAGTAAGGAGTTGCTGGAAATGTGAGGGGTCTAAGACATTTGTGTCCAAATCTGCAGGGACGAGTACTGACCGGGAGAAATCAGCATGAAGGTGTGAACCGGATGGAGAGGAAAAGGGAAAGTGAACGACTTCTGCAGAGCGACTACATACAACTAGTTTCTACCACTATATGGTCACGACTTCAGAGCCTGTGTACAGCTGATGGTCACATGTGGGGGTCGCGTTTGGTCAGGGTCTGGCAGGATTATTTGAGCCTTAAGTAGTAATAGTTTTGGGTCTTGGTTTTGTAGGAGTGTTTTTGTAGCAATCATTCGTCTGATATATTTTCTCCATGTAGTGGTGCATTATTCGATGACTGTTATCTATAAGGTATTGCACTGTCATACATAGGTGAGCGATTTTGAAAAAGTTGTCATCGCTGATTTTCATTGTACAGTGAGTGCTGAGGTGATGGACGGGATCTATGTGGAATATGCGTAAAATAAGTGACAGGAACAGAAGTTTTTTCTCTGTAAAAATACATCATGCCACAGTTCACAATGTGGCGTGAAAAATGCCACGTGAACCCTACTGAGCAAAACTTAACACAGAGAGCCCAAGCTCAGGATGTTTTAGGACCCTAGCAACACCCCTGCCCCTCGGAATCCATTCATTACGGACGACACCTGCGGCACCCGATGGACCCTATTAATTACAATGGGCTCGTCGGGTTCCCACCGAGGTGCCCGTAGTTAAGACGGAAAAAATAGCGCAGGTTGTCATTTCAGTCGATTCATCCTGGAACTCATAGGGTCACATGTGGCCCATAGTATCTAGACACATGAGCAGTAGTTCTGTAACGGACGCCCCTGCGACCACTGTCCTGGGCCGCAGGCGCGTCCGTGCCCCCGCTCCCAGCGGAGCCCCGTCCCGCACGTCGGGTTCGGGGTCCGCCCGTGCCGGAGCCCCTGCCGGCGTCCACTTACCCAGCCACGCTCCTGCTCTATCTGCTCTTAGCTCCCGGCGTGTAGCTCCGCCCCTATGGCGCGCCCGGCCCGGCTCTCTGAGATTTAAAGGGGCAGTGCACCATTAATTGGTTATTGCCGGGCACTGCTCCTATTTAAGTCCGGCCTCTTCCTGCCGGTCCTTGCCGGATCCTTGGTGTATATTCCATGGTGAAAGTGTTCCAGAGCGTTCCTGTCTTGCCTTCCCGTGTACCGACTCCTTGCTTACGTTTACCGTCTACGAACCTTGCTGCCTGCCCCGACCTCCTGCTTGTCTACCGTCTACTAACCAGAGCCGCCTGTCCTGACCTCCTGCCTGTCCACGACCACGAGCCTGCCTGCCGTTCCTGTACCTTGTACCCCTGGCCGCCACTGCAGGCAAGCCCCGCCAGTGGTAGTGACCTGGTGGACACCCGCCGCAGCAAGACCATCCCGCTTTGCGGCGGGCTCTGGTGAAAACCGGGTCCCACTTAGACTCCACTCCCTGGTGTGGGCTTACGCCATCGCCTGCGGTGGTCCAGTGGATCCACCTCCAGACCGTAACAGTAGGATCCGGCCATGGATCCCGCCAAGGGGCCGTTATCCAGCCTGGCGACCGTTGTTGCCAGCCAGTCTCAGCAACTCGGTCAACAGGCGCAGCAACTCACCCAGCTATCCACCATGTTGCAGCAACTCGTCACCGTCCAGCAGCAGCAGCCTTCGCCAGCTCCAGCGGTTGTTCCTGCCTCTACGGTTCCGGTGGCTCCAAGGGGGCCCAAGCTTCGCCTGTCGCTCCCGTCCAAGTATGACGGAGACCCGAGACTCTGCAGGGGGTTCATCACCCAATGCACTATGCACGTGGAGCTGATGACTGACCAGTTCCTGTCCGAACGTGCGAAGGTGGCTTTCGTGATCAGCCTCCTCTCCGGGAAGGCCCTGGCATGGGCTACGCCTCTTTGGGACAGAGACGATCCTGTGACGGCGGATCTACAGTCATTTCTCAGCGGTTACCGCAACTTCTTCGAGGAACCAGCCCGTGCATCCTCTGCGGAGACTGCCCTCCTAAATCTATGCCAGAGGGACCGGTCTGTAGGAGACTACGCGGTACAGTTCCGCACCCTGGCCTCGGAACTCTCATGGAACGAGGCCGCACTGTGTGCTACCTTTAAGAAAGGGCTCTCAAGCCGAGTTAAGGACGTCTTGGCCGCTAGAGACCTCCCGTCTTCCCTCAGTGACCTGATTCGGTTAGCGACCCGCATCGATATACGCTTCATTGAACGGGAGGAGGAGCTTCAGCAAGAGCATCCGTCGTCCCAAGCCTGCGGGAGACTTCCGCACCTAGGATCTGTGGGGGAGGCATTCCTAGGTGCAACCTCCTCCGCTCCACGCCTGTTGATGCCTGTGCAGGTCGTGTCAGAGACTGGCATCACATTCCAAGTTCCGGCGTTTCTGGACTCGGGCTCCGCCGGGAACTTCATACACCAGTCTCTCGTGAAGCAATATCGGCTTCCAGTAGTACGCCTGGAGAGACCGTTTGTCATCTCTTCCATCAGCGGGGAGTTGCTTAGCGACACCATCCAGTTCGTCACCAAGCCACTGTCCCTCCATGTGGGGGTGCTGCATAAAGAAGAAGTCTCCTTCTACGTGCTGACTCGCTCCTCGTCGGCGATCCTCCTCGGACTCCCATGGCTACGGCTCCACTCTCCTATTCTGGACTGGTCTACTGGAGAGGTGATTCGTTGGGGTCCCAACTGTCGGGGATGCTGTTTGGTGGCACCTCGCCCGGTGCTTCCCTGTTCTCGTGCAACCCTACAGGAGCCATTGCCCGGGCTGCCGCCCGAATATTTGGAGTACGCTGATGTCTTCTCTGAGAAGCAAGCTGAGAGTCTTCCTCCGCACCGCCCATATGATTGCCCAATCGACCTACTGCCGGGTACCAGCCCTCCTCGAGGCCGAGTCTACCCTCTGTCGCTTCCTGAGACTCAAGCCATGACCGAGTACATCCAGGAGAATCTCAGGAAGGGGTTCATCCGCAAGTCCTCGTCACCCGCAGGTGCGGGGTTCTTTTTCGTAAAGAAGAAGGACGGTACCTTATGGCCCTGCATAGACTACCGGGGTTTGAACAAGATCACGGTGAAGAACCGGTACCCACTGCCGTTGATCACGGAACTGTTCGACCGCCTACAGGGCGCCAAGATCTTCTCTAAGTTGGATCTGAGAGGAGCCTACAACTTGGTCCGAATCCGCAAGGGTGATGAATGGAAGACGGCCTTCAACACCAGGGACGGGCACTTTGAGTACCTGGTGATGCCCTTCGGACTATGCAATGCTCCCGCCGTCTTTCAGGAGCTCGTGAATGACGTCTTCAGGGACCTCCTCCACACCTGCGTGGTGGTCTACCTTGATGACATCCTGGTGTTCTCTCCTGACCTCGAGACCCACCGCAGCCATGTTCGCCAGGTACTAAGACGTCTCCGGGAGAACCACCTATACGCCAAGCTGGGGAAGTGCCTCTTCCATCAGACGAGCCTCCCGTTTCTGGGGTACGTCATCTCGGATCAAGGCCTACGGATGGACCCAGCGAAACTGTCTGCGGTGTTGCAGTGGCCACGCCCCGTCGGCTTGCGGGCAATCCAGCGATTCTTGGGCTTCTGCAACTACTATCGCCAGTTCATCCCTCACTTCTCCACGCTGGTGGCCCCGATAGTAGCCCTCACCAAGAAACAAGCCAATCCACGCAGCTGGCCGGTCGAGGCGGAGGAGGCGTTTTCTAAGCTCAAGTCCGCCTTCGCTACGGCTTCCATCCTTGCACGTCCGGATTCCACGAGACCCTTCACACTGGAGGTGGATGCCTCGTCTGTAGGAGCCGGAGCAGTTCTTACGCAAAAAGGGCCCACGGGTAAGACTGTAACGTGCGGCTTCTTCTCCAAGACATTCTCGTCGGCCGAGAGGAACTACACGATTGGCGACCGGGAGCTACTAGCCATAAAATTGGCCTTGGAAGAGGCGCTTATCTACTGCGAGGGCGCCCGTTTTCCATCCGTATCTACTCGGACCATAAGAACCTCCAATATCTTCAGACGGCTCAGGACTTAACCCACGCCAGGCTAGGTGGTCGCTCTACAACTCCAGGTTCGACTTTCAAATCCACTTCAGGCCAGCTGAGAAGAATGTGAGAGCTGACGCCCTCTCCCGTGCCTCCGACGTGGTGGGTGAAGATACTTCTCCAGAACATATAATTCCTCCAGAGCGCCTCATCTCGGCAGCGCCGGTGGATCTCCGGAAGGTCCCTCCTGGAAGGACTTATGTGCGTCCAGCTCTCCGCAGAAGTATTCTAAAATGGGGACATTGCTCATTGGTGGCGGGTCACCCCGGCACCCGAAGAACCTTCTGTCTGATATCCCGGTTCTACTGGTGGCCAGAACTGGAGAAGGATGTTAAGGACTTCATTTCGTCTTGTGACTCCTGTGCCCGCAACAAGACGCCACGTCACAAGCCGGCAGGCCTACTTCAGCCTCTCCCCATTCCAACGCAACCTTGGTCCAACATTTCCATGGACTTCATTACTGACCTCCCCCCGTCGTCTGGCAACACCGTTATTTGGGTAATAACGGACCGATTCTCCAAGATGGCGCATTTCGTTCCGTTGCCCGGCCTGCCATCTGCTTCTCGTCTGGCGGAACTTTTCTTCCTTCATGTGTTCCGGCTGCATGGACTTCCTCAGCAAATTGTCTCTGACCGGGGAGTCCAGTTTGTCTCCAAGTTTTGGCGAGCTTTGTGCAATCAACTTCAGGTCAAGCTCGACTTCTCTTCCGCCTATCACCCGCAGACGAACGGTCTGGTGGAGAGGGTCAACCAGGTCTTGGGATGCTACCTTCGCCACTTCGTCTCGGCACGCCAAGATAATTGGGCCAATTTGCTGCCGTGGGCGGAGTTCTCCTATAACTCCCTTGAGTCGGAGTCCGCGGGGTCCTCTCCCTTCTACGTGGTGTATGGCCTGCATCCCCGCCCACCTCTCCCTCTGGCAACCTCCTCGGAGGTCCCGGCAGCGGACGCACTGATCCATGATTTGAAGGCCATCTGGTCCCAGACCCGTCAGTCGCTGCTCCGTGCTTCCGAGCGCATGAAGAATCAAGCGGACAAGAGAAGAATTCCCCCTCCAGTCTTCTCCCCAGGTGACAAGGTGTGGCTCTCGTCTCGTTATGTCCGCTTAAAGATGCCTTCCCACAAACTGGGTCCCCGGTTCCTGGGGCCCTTTGAGGTCATCGGCCGCATCAACCCGGTGTCTTACAAACTCCGGCTCCCTCCTGCGATGAGAATTCCCAACTCATTTCATGTGTCCCTGTTGAAGCCCCTGGTCCTTAATCGCTTCTCCCAGAAGGCTGTTCCTCCTCCGTCTGTGGCTGATGCGCCCGATGTCTTCGAGGTCAAGGAGATTCTGGGCATGAGAAGAACTAGGGGAAGGCGATACTTTCTGGTGGACTGGAGGGACTTCGGGCCCGAAGAGAGGTCTTGGGAGCCGGAGGAGAATATTCTGAACCGCAGCCTCATCCAGAGGTTCCTTCAAGCCAGTAAGAGAGGGGGCCCCAGGAGAGGGGGGCCCAAGGGGGGGGGGGGGTACTGTAACGGACGCCCCTGCGACCACTGTCCCGGGCCGCAGGCGCGTCCGTGCCCCCGCTCCCAGCGGAGCCCCGTCCCGCACGTCGGGTTCGGGGTCCGCCCGTGCCGCAGCCCCTGCCGGCGTCCACTTACCCAGCCACGCTCCTGCTCTGTCGGCTCTCAGCTCCCGGCGTGTAGCTCCGCCCCTAGGGCGCGCCCGGCCCGGCTCTCTGAGATTTAAAGGGGCAGTGCACCATTAATTGGTTATTGCCGGGCACTGCTCCTATTTAAGTCCGGCCTCTTCCTGCCGGCCCTTGCCGGATCCTTGGTGTATATTCCATGGTGAAAGTGTTCCAGAGCGTTCCTGTCTTGCCTTCCCGTGTACCGACTCCTTGCTTACGTTTACCGTCTACGAACCTTGCTGCCTGCCCCGACCTCCTGCTTGTCTACCGTCTACTAACCAGGACCGCCTGTCCTGACCTCCTGCCTGTCCACGACCTCGAGCCCTGCTGCGTTCCTGTACCTTGTACCCCTGGCCGCCACTGCAGGCAAGCCCCGCCAGTGGTAGTGACCTGGTGGACACCCGCCGCAGCAAGACCATCCCGCTTTGCGGCGGGCTCTGGTGAAAACCGGGTCCCACTTAGACTCCACTCCCTGGTGTGGGCTTACGCCCTCGCCTGCTGTGGTCCAGTGGATCCACCTCCAGACCGTAACAAGTTCATACATATTCTACCACTGATATTAGCATAACATTTTTAAAATACATTTAGGTGAAAAACACTTAATAGTAAATGTATTTCACCATTTTATTGAGGCCAAACGGTTTAAAGCATTTTGAATTAGGTCCAATATATCTCTTGGCGCTGAAGAATTTGAAAACAGTTAAGTGCACCAAGAGGGAAGTGATCAATAGAAATGATCCTAATGGGATTGCTTTCGCCTGAATGAAATTCCACGCCATGTCTGGATATATATTGTTGTGTATTACATTTCTTTATGCACAAACAATTTCCAGATAAAAGAAACAAAGATTCCTTTCTTTTATCATATCCCAAAATTGCACAAATCAGTCAGTCAGTCACACATCAGTCAGTTTTCCCCCAGGTTGCCCTATAATTTCAGGGATAAATTCACATACCAGTCAACTCTCACACTACTTGGATCTTTTTTTTTACAACCTTATGTACATGCCCATCCGAATTACTTAAGAGATTTGAATGAGTTGATGAATCAGTTTCTACCTATTATTTCTGTCCTGTCTATCTATCTATATATATATCTATCTATCTGTCTATCTATTTATCTATCTATCTAATTGTGCAAGAAAAGAAGAACAGAAAAAGCGCACAATCGTGAAGCACGGATGACCAATATAATAGCAGAATGTGAATATTGCTCACCTTATAAAGTTGTGCCTTTTGTTCTGAGGCACAACACTCGTAAGAACTTGTATGCTCCAGTTGAAGCTGTTAACCTCGGCAGCCAAGCAGTCCTGAACTCCCACGTGGGAAAGCTACCTCGTGGTGGTTAGAAAGCAGTCTAATAGAAAAACAGGGGCAGCGGTGCACATAGGTATATTGTGCCACACACTAATGGGCTAAAACAGTGTTACATTTATTATCATAAAAATGTAAGACCGTAGCTTACAAAAATAAAATACAGGAATCCTACGCGTTTCGCGCCACAGACTGGTGCTTCATCAGGGGCATGTCGTCATATAAAAATGTCAAACATTTTATGATAATAAATGTAACACTGTTTTAGCCCATTAGTGTTTGGCACAATATACCTATGTGCGCTGCTGGCCGTGTTTTTCTATTAGATTGCTATCTATCTATCTCATAGCTATCTTTCTTTTTTACCTATCTATTTATATATCTCATATCTATCTATCTATCTGTCTAATATCTATTTGTCTTTCTTTCTATCTGTTTTTCTATCTATCTATCTATCTATCTATCTATCTCTACCTTTCTGTCTGATGCTCATACAATTTTAACCAGGAATAAAGATTATTTCGTAAGAGGACACTGGCATCACTGGCATCAACTTCCTTTTTCCCTATCTATCTATCTATCTATCTATCTATCTATCTATCTCTATCTATCTATCGTCTATCTATCATACCTCTCTCTTTCGCTCTCTCTCATACCTATCTATCTATTTATCTATCTATCTCCAATTTATTTACCTATCTTTATCTGTCTTTCTATGACCAGCAATATAATGCAAATAAGTTCATACAGCTATGTAGAAAAAAGAGGATCCGGCTGCTATGATGGAAAAAATGCTTCCACTTACTTGAAAAGTAGAAAATAAGAAGAAATATCCTGATATCATTCGGACAGGACATCTTGTGTGAACAGTGCACTGACCTTTACATAGAAATGTATAAAAGACAAGAAAAAAGGAAATAAGCTACGGAAACAGAAACCACAGCACAGATACTGGTGTCTTATATGCTTTTATTCTTCATAGTGGTAGAAACCGAGGTTGGATGATCGAGTTTGAAAAAAATATCCCTATTTAGAAGTGTTCATAGTATACATAGGGTCCATAGTAAAAATCAAAATAACCTGCTGGCGGTGGGTATCACCCTAACCGTCATTTCCATTTATAGCCCAATAGCTGGGTCATCAAACTATTTTTCTTACAAGTCACATCCTCTGAAGAGGGGTTATTGTCTCACCACCCAATGGCAGATATTATGTGGACAACTTGATTCTGTGGACCGTCTCCTCTATGGGCAGCATAGTATCTGTATGTGCAGTCTCTATGGCATGTAGTCTGCTATGAGCAAATACTGCACCTCCATTCGCGTCTGATGTCATATGACAAAATCTTTATAAAAAATCTCTGTGCCATGTTCTTTGTGATGCCATATTACAGAGGTGTTGTTTTTTTTTAGAGGGATTGCTTTGAGGGGAGAAAATGGTTTCTGGGCCTCCTTGTCTCATCATACAGACTTGAGGGCTGACACTGGTTGGAACCACTTCACTTCCGCAAATATTATAGTAAGATTTTTTCCTGCTGCAATGTCCAGTTGCTCTTGATGATCCTGTTCTTCGAGGCTCCTCTGGGATAAAGTTGTCTTGGACAAGTGCCCTGTCTACCAACCCTGACTAGATTTATTTTTCTGTATATGTTCACGTAAATAATCTGGTGACATAATGACAGGTCCTCGTTCTTTCAAGAAACTTGCATTGGGATTTCCACTGCAAGTTTCTTGAAAGCATGTGGACCTTTCATTATGTCACTAACTGGCTCTAACATGCCTGGGCTTTATTCACTTTTTCTTGGTTCTCTCCTGTTCACACTTTTTCATCTCAGTTCGTGTTAGCTCGTCATTCACTGCGGGACACAGTCTCAATATCAGGACAGTCCCGATCAAAATAGGACACTTGAGAGATATGCTAAAAATGCTAACCACCATAGGTACCGGCAGAAAAACCATTGGGGACCCTGCTAAAAATGCTAAGCACCATAGGTCCTGGCAGAAAAACCGTTAGGGTCCCTGCTAAAAATTCTAAGCACCATAGGTCCCGTCAGAAAAACCTTTGGGGTCCCTGCTAAAAATGCTAAGAACAAAATGTCCCGGCAGAAAAACAATTGGGTACACTGCTATAAATTCTAAGCACCATAGGTCCCGGCAGAAAAACCGTTGGGCTCCTTGGTAAAAATGCCAAGCACACTGGGTCCCGGCAGAAAAAGTGTTGGGGACCCTGCAAAAAATGCTAAGCACCCTAGGTCCCGGCAGAAAAAACGTTGGGGTCCCTGGTAAAAATGCTAAGCACACCGGGTCCCGGCAGAAAAAGTGTTGGGGACCCGGCAAAAAATGCTAAGCACCCGGATCCCGGCAGAAAAACTATTCGGGAATCCACTAGAAATGCTAAGAACTCTGGTTTTATTACCTACACCAAAAGCTTGTGACAGACTCCAGTAATCATAATGCGGTCTGTTGGGTTTCTGTCATGGTGTCCATTTTAGCTTCATGTTGCACTCTTTTTTATGACATTTTTGACAACACCGATGTGAACCAGGCCTAAGGCCAGTTTCAGGCATAGCATTTCTGGAAAAAAAAAACATTTTCTGAGACATTTTAAGGTTTGTTTCACATCACGTTTGACTATAGTGCAAAGTGTATACATTAAAACATGTACGGTAAGTGTATCCCAAACACACTGTTCTGAGCACACATTTGACATCTGGTTTTGTTTTGTTTTTTGTAAACTAGCTTCTCTGTTGGCCGTCACCCGCTTTTCCCTGCAATTTGATTGGGTAGGTTTGTTTATATTTATATGACAGATACAATAAGGGGTATAAGTATAGAAGGCTGGGCCCCATAGCAAACCTTTGGATGCCTCCCCTGCCAGCCCATCCCCTCCCCATTAATAATAGTCATTAAGTTACTTAAAGGGGTTCTCTGGGAATAGAGAAAAAAATAAATGTAAATGGGAAAAGCAAATGTCAGAATAAAAACTTTCTAAATACCTTAAGAAAAATCTGCCCGTTTTGTCTAGGGTAGAATCATTACAGTACATCAAAATGGCCGCTGTTCTCTTTGTGTCGCAGAAACCCGTCCTAGAGCACAAAATACATGCAGAGGACGGGCTCTGCCAGTTATTCCCTGGTCAGGCTGACAGAGCAGGCGTTTTAGGGTGCGTTCCCATGGTCTTTGCACGCAGGGCGACGGCTTTTGTCCGCGGTTTACGGATTTAAGCCACCGCCCTTCACTCCCACATGTTCATGTTCTGCCCAAAAACTGGGTGGAAGAATGAATATGTTCTAAATTTTTCGTTACGTCGGCAGTGTGAAAAACCATGCAGTGGATCTTCACAGATTTTCTATTTAAGTCAATGTAAAAGGTTGACAGTCGGCTTACAGATGGTCTTCAAATCTGAAAACTGTCTGTAAAAATGTCCTGCTGTCTACACTGAGCTTCTTTTTTCTGCTTGTTTTTGCTGCTGGTCGTCTTTGAAACATGTTGCAAAAAACGACAGAGCAAGTCAGAAGATTTAGTATTGAAGTCTATGTAAAGCGCCGGACGTTTTTTGATGCGTTTTTTGGCATGTTTTTTGCAGAAATCCATAGCAATTATAATACTGCGCATTTCTGCAAAAAAAAAGTGCAAAAAATGCAGACAAAAACACAAATCGCACCAAAAACTGTAGTTTTTTGAGCTGTTTTTACAGGCACTGGACAAAAAAAACTCAGTTTTATGAACAGTTTTATGATTTGATTTTCAGTGAGTTTTTTGTTCAATGCCGTGTAGACCGAGCCTTAGATGCATGTTTGGATCCGTGTTTCAGACCCAAACATGCATCTAACAATAGACAGTGTGATTTCCATTGCTTTCAATGTAAAACATACATCAGTGTTCAGACGAAACGTGTTTTACTTGCGTCTTTCTGATGCGTCTTTCGGATCCGTTCAAAGATTTGTCATATCAATTCTTGATCCGTTTGACGCAGCAAACGCCCTATTTAACACTATAGGATGTGTTTCTGCTGCAGTCAAAATACATCCAGACACTTGCGTGTTGGATGCGATTTATGTAGCGCTTTTGAATATGGTTTTCAGATCCGAAAAACGTATTCAAAGAGCTGTGTGATCATCCCCTTATTCTGCAGGATGGTGCAGTTCTGGCAAATCCAAATGTTTAGCATTTTTGTTATGTTTTATCACTTTAAAAAAAATATATAATTTTTTTAAATTTGCTTTGCTGCACAATTTTCTGATTAAATATTTTTTTTTTTCCATCTACGGACCCAAGTGAGGAATTAGGAACTTTCTTTTCTATGGGATAAATAATGTTATACTTTAATAGATTTTAATTTTGCAGACACGGCAATACCAAATATGTTTAACGTTTTTATTTTTTCAACTTTTACTTTTTGTTATATACACATTTATTTTTACTTTTTTTTTTTTTACCTTTAAGCCCCCCAATGCTGCTTCACCCCTAGGGAGTGTATACACTGTTCTGCAATACAATAGTAAGGCAGAAAAGTGTTCTAAAATGACTCTTCTATTACACTCTCTGGGATGGAATGGGAGTAGTAAGATGGCAGCCATGGAGATACCCCACTATCGGGTGGTGCCATTTTTTTTTATTTAATGGGGCCGTTCACACGGCTTATTCAAGCCGTAATTGCAGGACGGATTTCGCCCGCAATTCCGGCTTGAATAAGGGGCGGGCTGGGGGCGGGGCGGGGGCACGGCCCGCCGGCCCCATAGACATGCATTATCCACAGCGCGTATCCCGCCAAGATAATGTGCATGTCACTTTCTCGGATTCGCCGAGCGGGGAGGAGAGACGGAATCCATAGTTTTCTATGAGAACTGTGGATTACCGTAATGGCTGGGATGGATTCCAGCCGTATTGTAGTGCAGTACAGCGCGCAATACGGCTGCCATCCATCCCAGAAATAAGCCGTGTGAACGGCCCCAATAGATGTAATGTTAGGGTATGTTTACACAACGTGTTTTGAAGGATAAATTTACTCTTCAAAATCAGCTTAAAAAAACACCTAATTAGAGACTTATTTTGAAAAGTATGGAGCATCTTGAGGCATTTATACGTCGAAAATCCACTCGCGTAAATGTCAGGAACGGACAATGCGCTTAAGTGTGTTAGATTGGACTTAGTGAGAGGTGTCCATCTACAATGTTTGAAGCTTATTTTGGGGCGTATTTTGGCACCAAATTCACCCCATACTAAGGCCGTGTTCACACGGCTTATTCCCGACGGATTTGTGCGCCGTATTGAGCGCACAAATCTGCCGTGAATAAGGGGCGGGACGGGGGCGGGGCCAGAGCGCGGCGGGGGCGCCGCTCCCGGCCCCATAGACAATGCATTGTTTACGGCGCGTACGCGCCGTAAATAATGTGCATGTCACTTTCTCCCCCCGCGGCGGATTCGCCGAGCGGGGAGGAGCGACGGATTCCACTGTTCTCAATGAGAGCAGTGGATTACCGTAATTGCTGCCGCGGATTGGCGCCGTACTGAAGCGCAAATCCGGCGCGCAGTACGGCGCCAATACGCAGCAGAATAAGCCGTGTGAACGAGGCCTAAGTGTGAAAATATGTTGTGTGATCACACCCTAAGGCCTAAGGCCGTGTTCACACGGCTTATTCCCAACGGATTTGTGCGCCGTATTGAGCGCACAAATCCGCCGTGAATAAGTGATGTCATCGCGACGCTGCCTCTCCTTGGGCGCACAGCGCGTCACAGGCCGTGCACCCGAGGAGCTGCCTGAGGAGCGCGCGGCCGGGAAAGAAGAAGACAGAAGAGGGAAGCAGGTAAGGTGAGTATAAATGTTGTTATTTTAACTGCCTGTGTGCCCCCTATATCTACATATTTACTGCCTGTGTGCTCCCTATATATACTTCCCATGTGCCCCCTATATATACTGCCCATGTGTCCCCTATATATACTGCCCGTGTGCCCCCTATATATACTGCCCGTGTGCCCCCGATATATGCCTGCCTGTGTGCCCCCTATATATACTGCCCGTGTGCCCCCTATATATGCCTGCCTGTGTGCCCCCAATATATGCCTGCCTGTGTGCTCCCTATATATACTGCCCATGTGCCCCCTATATATACTACCCGTGTGCCCCTATATATACTGCCTGTGTGCCCCCTATATATGCCTGCCTGTGTGCCCCCCTATATATACTGCCTGTGTGCCCCCTATATATTCCTGCCTGTGTGCCCCCTATATATACTGCCCGTGTGCCCCCTATATATACTGCCTGTGTGCCCCCTATATATGCCTGCCTGTGTGCCCCCTATATATACTGCCTGTGTGCCCCCTATATATACCTGCCTTTGTGCCCCCTATATATACCTGCCCATGTGCCCCCTATATATACTGCCCATGTGCCCCCTATATATACTGCCTGTGTGCCCCCATATATATGTACTGCCTGTGTGCCCCTATATATATATATACTGCCTCTGTGCCCCCTATATATACTGCCTGTGTGCCCCCCATATATATGTACTGCCTGTGTGCCCCCCATATATATACTGCCTGTGTGCCCCCTATATATATACTGCCTGTGTGCCCCCTATATATATGTACTGCCTGTGTGCCCCCTATATATATATACTGCCTGTGTGCCCCCCCATATATATACTGCCTGTGTGCCCCCCATATATATGTACTGCCTGTGTGCCCCCTATATATATAATTACTGCCTGTGTGCCCCCATATATATATACTGCCTGTGTGCCCCTTATATATATATACTGCCTGTGTGCCCCTATATCTATATATGCCTGCCTGTGTGCCCCCTATATCTATATATACTGCCTGTGTGCCCCCTATATCTATATATGCCTGCCTGTGTGCCCCTATATCTATATATGCCTGCCTGTGTGCCCCCTATATCTATATATGCCTGCCTGTGTGCCCTATATACCTGCCTGTGTGTCCCTATATCTATATACCTGCCTGAGAGTGCCCCTATATACCTGCCTGAGAGTGCCCCTATATCCCTGCCTGAGAGTGCCCCTATATCCCTGCCTGAGAGTACCCATATATATATATGCCTGCCTGAGTGCCCCTATATACCTGCCTGAGAGTGCCCTTATATATACCTGCCTGAGAGTGCCCCTATATCTATATACCTGCCTGAGTGCCCCTATATACCTGCCTGAGAGTGCCCCTATATCTATATACCTGCCTGAGATATTTATATACCTGCCTGAGTGACCCTTTATTTATATATCTGCTTGTCTAAGGGTATATCTATATACCTGCCTGACTGAGATGGCATATCTATATACCTGCCTAACTGATGTGGACCTATATATACACCTGCCTAATTGAGGGGACATATATACCTGTCTAACTGCAGGGACCTATATTGCTTCCTATCTGAGGGGACATATATACCTGTCTAACTGAGGGGACTTATGTACCTGTAAATAAAGAGTTACTGGAAATGTGAGGATTCTAAGATATTTGTGTCCAAATATGCAGGGACGAGTATATGGTCACTGTATGGCGGTGGTATATGCCTTCAGAGCCTGTGTACAGCTGATGTCACATGTGTTGGTCGCGTTCGGTCAGGGTCTGGCAGGATTATTTGATCCTTAAGTAGTAATAGTTTTGGGTCTTGGTTTTGTATGAGTGTTTTTTAGTAACAATCATTTGTCTGGTAGATTTGCTCCATGTATCGGTGTATTATTTAGTGACTGTTATTTAGGGGTGTTACATTGTCATATGTAGGTGAGCACTTTTGAAAAAGCAAATTTGTCAGCTCTGATTTTCATTGTTCAGTGACTGCTGAGGTGATGGACGGGATCTATGTGGAATGTGCAGAAAATTAGTGACAGGAACAGAAGTTTTTTCTATGTAACAATACATCCGCAGTTCACAATGTGGTGTGAAAAATTCCGTTAGGACCCTAGCAACGCCCCTGGACGCAGGTATGACTGGTAAGAAGTTACTAAGTGGGAGAGAGTAACTGGTGCAGGGGACAGACTGGTACAGGGGGGAGAGGGTAACTGGTGCAGGGGGGAGAATGGTGCAGGGGGGGAGAGAGGTGCAGGGCGGAGAGTGGTGCAGGGGAGAGAGGGCCTGGTTCACGGGGGGGCGAGAGGGCCTGGCGCAGGGGCGAGAGGAATTAGGGGGGAGGTGCAATTTTTTTGGGAGCGAGGCGGGGGGGGGGGGGGGCGCCATTGGCTGTACTTGCCTAGGGCACCAAAATGCCTTGTCCCGGCCCTGACGCAAGTAAACGAGCATCGGCGATCACTCGTCTGAACGCCAATGGGTGTTTTACATTGAAAGCACTGTAAATTACACTGCACATTGTTAGATGCGTGTTTGGGTCCATTTAGGGTCTGAAACACGGATCCAGAAGTGCATCCAAAAACAGATCCAAAAATGGATCCAACACGTGTGAATAACCTCTTAGGGGATGTTCACGCGGCTTAATTTGACGTGGTTTTCGAAGCGGTTTTCAGAGTGTTTCCGCTCCCAAAACAGCATCAAAACATGCTTCTTCAGAAGAGGTTTTAGAGGCGTTTCTCGGCGAAATTTTGGGCGAGGCTTTGGATGAGGTTTTCACCCATACAAATGAATAGCCAGGTCAAAAACCGCACCCAAAAACACGTCCAAAAACCGCGCCGAGAAACGTGCCTAAAATGCGCCTAAGACACGCTTCAAGAATTGACATGACACTTCTTATTCAGCGCCTCCAAAGAAGCGCGTAAAAACCTTGTTGTGGTTTTACATCGGAATCAATTAAATTGACTTGGGGCATTTCGGATGCTGTTTTGGGCGAGGAAACGCTCCGAAAACCTCGTCCAAAACAGCGTCCAAATAAGCCGTGTGAACATACCCTTACACTTTTGGATTTTTGCTGTGGACTCCACTTCTTTCTTCTTCTTTCTAGCTGCAGCCTATTTTTTTTGTCACTTTCTTCTCCTCCGTGCCTTCCAAGAGCCATAGCTTATTTTTATTATTCCATCTACATAGATGAATGAGGGCTTTTATTTTGCGGGACAAGATGTACTTTCTAATGGTGTCATTGACCATACCATAGAATGCACTGGGAAACCTAAAAAAAAAATTATAAGTAGGGTGAACAAAAGTGAACAAAAAAATGAACTCGCCATGTCTGCAGGGGTTATGTTTTACAGCATTCACTCATCAGTATAAAATATGTTATCTGTATTCTGCAGGTCAAGACTATTCTGGTGATATCAAATATAAGTGTTTACGTTACATTTTGGTACCATAAAAAAACTAATTCCAAACATTTTCTATTTTTTAAATTTGCTCCGCAGCACCCTTATCTGTGACTAATAACTTTTTTGTACTTCCACCTATGGACCTGAAGGAGGGGGCATTTTTTGCAGGCTGAACTGTACTTTTTATTGGTACCATTTTGAGATAGATGCAACTTTTTTATCACTTTTATTCCAATTTTAGGGGATGTGAAATGAATAATAAACCCTGCATTTTTGGTGTTTGGAATTTTCTTTCTTCTGCGGTGTTCAGCGTATGGGATATGTTATGTTATATTTCAATAGATCGGACTTTTACAGACATGGCAATACCAATTATGTGTAACTTTTGTGTGACTTATTTATTTCTAAAATGGCAAAAGGGAGGTGATTTTTAGTTTTTTAGTTTTTTTGCACTTTTAAACATTTTTTTTTCTTTTTACAAATATTTTGAGTCCTCCTAAGGTACTTAACCACTAGGGGGTGCGATTGTTAGTACATTCTAGTGCATTGCATTGACAATGCAATAGGGTGTACAAAGATTGCGGTTTTACCACTTCCTACCCAAGGCAAGAAGTGATAAAACGAGAAACATGGCAGCGATGGAAGCCTTCACAAGGCTTCCAGCCGCCATGTAACCTGATCGGTGCACAGTGATCTCGCTGTGGGGGTGCCCTTCAGAGTGAGCGGCACTGTATCTCATTTGCTAAAATGCCGCAGCTGCCGCACCATTGCAGGGATTAAACAGCAGCGAATGGAGTCGATTCTGTTCCCTTCTGTTATTGGCGGGTGTCATCTGCAATTAGCAGCCATCCGACACCTTCTTTGTAGCAGGAATGTGGAGCAATCCTGCTACATCAGGGGTGTCAAACTCATTTTCACCGGGGCCACATCAGCCTCACGGCGTACCTTAAAGGGCCTTAAAGGGCCGACATAATTTTAGAACTGTGTTAATGGAACTTCTCCTTAACTGTTACATTTGTACAGTATTGCAATTATAATTAGTTCTTTGAAGGGAACCAGGAAGAATATATTAGCCCCCCATAGGTAGATCGGTACATATAACCCTTGTAGGTAGATAAGTGGGTATAAAGCCCCCTGTAGATGACAGTTATATCTGCCCATGTAGGTACATAGATATTTTGCCCCTTGTAGCCAGGTAGTAATATGTCTCCTGCAGCCAGGTAGTTGCCCTATGTAGCCAGGTAATATGCCCTCTGCAGCCAGGTAATATGCCCCATATAGCCCCCCTGTAGCCAGGGAGATGCCCCACATAGCCCCCCTGTAGCAAGGGAGATGCCCCACATAGCCCCCTGTAGCAAGGGAGATGCCCCATGTAGTCCCCTGTAGCCAGGTAGATGCCCCATATAGTCCCCTGTAGCCAGATAGATGCCCCATGTAGTATCTGGCTACAGGGCACATGCCCCATATAGTCCCCTGTAGCCAGGTAGATGCCTTATACAGTCCCCTGTAGCCAAGCAGATGCCCCATATAGCCCCCCATATCCAGGCAGACGCCCCATAGCCGCCCCGTGGCCATGTAGATGCCCCATAGCCCCCCCCCAGTAGCCATGTAGATGCCCCATATAGCCCCCCAGTAGCCAGGTAGATGCCCCATAGCTCCCCACTTGCCATGTAGATGCCCCATATAGCCCCCCAGTAGCCAGGTAGATGCCCCATAGCTCCCCACTTGCCATGTAGATGCCCCATATAGCCCCCCAGTAGCCAGGCAGATGCCCTATATAGCCCTCCAGTAGCCATGTAGATGCCACATATAGCCCCCCAGTAGCCAGACAGATGCCCCATATAGCCCCCCCAGTAGCCAGGCAGATGCCCCATTGCCCCCAAATAGCCAGGCAGATGCCCCATGTAGCCCCCCAGTAGCCAGGCAGATGGCCCATAGCCCCCCAGTAGCCGGGCAGATGCCCCATAGCCGCCCAGTAGCCAGGCAGATGCCCCATACAGCCCCCCACTAGCCAGGCAGATGCCCCATACAGCCCCCCAGTAGCCAGGCAGATGCCCCATATAGCCCTCCAGTAGCCAGGCAGATGCCAAAAGAGCCCCCCCGGTAGCCAGGCAGACGCCCCATAGCCTCCCCCCCCAGAAGCCAGGCAGATGCCCCATATAGCCCCCTGTAGCCAGGCAGATGCCCCATAGCCCCCCCAGTAGCCAGGCAGATGCCCCATATAGCCCCCTGTAGTCAGGTACATGCCCGATATAGCCTCCCCAGTAGCCAGGCCGATGCCCCATATAGCCCCCCAGTAGACATGTAGATGTCCCATAGCCCCCCAGTAGCCATGTAGATGCCCCATAGCCCCCCAGTAGCCATGTAGATGACCCATAGCCCCTCAGTAGCCATGTAGATGCCCCATATAGCACCCAGTAGCCATGTAGATGCCCCATAGCCCCCCCAGTAGCCATGGCGGGGTCCCCCCTAATGATTATAAAATGAAAAAAACCTACTCACCTCCTGGTGGTCAGTGCAGCACGGCCCAGTCCTGGAGTTGGTATACGGTGTAAGCGGCGTGATGTCACGCCGCTTACACTGTCACGCAGCTCCCAGAGATTTCCGAGGAGACCCAGCGTCGCGTCACGCCAGGGGGCATGAGTAAAGCGATGCGTCATGCCCCCTGCGATGCCGTATGTATGTACACCGCTCACCGAGCACAGTACATACAAAGGGAGAAGGTAGGAGGGAAACGATCCCTTCTGCCTTCTTCCTGAACCAGCAGCTGCACCGAATGTGTAGCTGCTGACTGACTCTGCGCGGCTGTGGTAAAACTACCGTGCGAAGTCAGGGAGATTGCAGCGGGCAGGAAAACACAAGGCCGTGGGCCTTGTGTTTGACACCCGTATGCTACATAGTCGCTTACTGACAGTATGACATAAACATTAAGGGAGTCATGTATGATCGGGATTCACAACATTTTCTGGCATCAAAATCGATAAAGTGAGCGGCTACGATGTCTAATGCACCTAATGAATGTGTTAAGCGCATTGTTCGTAAGAATCAACACTTTTTAATGCGCTTAACATGAGGGAGCTTTCTGGGGATGTCGCACCACACTCGTATTTTTAGACAAATATCTGATTGTGGTTCGGTAAATACAGGCACTTTTCTGCTCGGATAGGCTGACCTATTTCAATGTGGTCTGCCTGAGCCTGAGGAGTCGAAGTGGAGCTAGAGTTGCTGTTGAATGTGAGGTCACAACTGATAAATTCATTGTGATGTCACAAAAGCTCCAATTTGAAGTCACATCTGTATCTCCAACCGGGATCAAAAGGTCATCCAGTGTGATGTCACAACAGTCTTCAATATGAGGTCACAACTGAGGTGATCCATTGTGATGTCACAAGAGGCTTCAATGTTAGGTCCCAACGGAGGTCATCCATTGTGATGTCACAAGAGGCTTCCCTGTGAGGTCACAAATGAGGAGATGCATTGTGATGTCACGAGGCTTCAATGTGAGGTCACAACTGAGGTGATCCATTGTGATGTCACAAGAGGATTCAATGTGAGGTCACAAATGTTTCTCCAACAATGGTCAAAAGGTCATATATTGTGATGTCACAAGAGGCTTCAATGTGAGGTCACAACTGAGGTGATCCATTGTGATATCACAAGAGGCTTCTATGTGAGGTCACAACTGAAGTGATCCATTGTGATGTCACAAGAGGCTTCAATGTCAGGTCACAACTGAAGGGATCCATTCTAATGTCACAAGAGGCTTCAATGTGAGGTCACAACTGAGGGGATTCATTGTGATGTCACAAGAGGCTTGAACATGAGGTCACAACTGAGGTGATCCAATATGATGACACGAGGTTACAATGTGAGGTCCCAACTGAGGTTATCCATTGTGATGTCACAAGAGGCTTCAATGTGAGGTCACAACTAAGGAGATGCATTGTGATGTCACAAGAGGCTTCTATGTGAGGTCAAAACGGTGATCCATTGTGATGTCACAAGAGGCTTCTATGTGAGGTCACAACTGAGGTGATCCATTGTGATGTCACAAGAGGCTTCAATGTCAGGTCACAACTGACGTGATCCATTGTGATGTCACATGAGGCTTCAATGTGAGGTCACAACTAATGTGATCCATTTTAATGTCACAAAAGGCTTCAATGTAAGGTCACAACTGAGGTGATCCATTGTGATGTCACAAGAGGCTTCAATGTGAGGTCACAACTGAGGTGATCCATTGTGATGTCACAAGAGGCTTCAATGTAAGGTTAAAACTGTATCTCCAACCTGGGTCAAAAGGTCATCCATTTTGATGTCACAAGAGGCTTCAATGTGAGGTCAAAACTGAGTTGATCCATTGTGATGTCACAAGAGGCTTCAATGTGAGGTCACCACTGAGGTGATCCAATATAATGTCACAAAAGGCTTCAATGTAAGGTCACAACTGTACCTCCAACAGGGGTCAAAAGGTCATCCATTGTGATGTCACAAGAGGCTTCAATGTGAGGTCACAATTGAATTGATCCATTGTGATGTCACAAGAGGCTTCAATGTGAGGGTCACAACTGAGGGGATCCATTGTAATGTCACAAGAGGCTTTAATGTGAGGTCACAACTGTACCTCCAACAGGGGTCAAAAGGTCATCCATTGTGATGTCACAAGAGGCTTCAATGTTAGGTCCCAACTGAGGTCATCCATTGTGATGTCACAAGAGGCTTCACTGTGAGGTCACAAATGAGGAGATGCATTGTGATGTCACGAGGCTTCAATGTGAGGTCACAACTGAGGTGATCCATTGTGATGTCACAAGAGGATTCAATGTGAGGTCACAAATGTTTCTCCAACAATGGTCAAAAGGTCATATATTGTGATGTCACAAGAGGCTTCAATGTGAGGTCACAACTGAGGTGATCCATTGTGATATCACAAGTGGTTTCAATGTGAGGTCACAACTGAAGTGATCCATTGTGATGTCACAAGAGGCTTCAATGTCAGGTCACAACTGAAGGGATCCATTCTGATGTCACAAGAGGCTTCAATGTGAGGTCACAACTGAGGGGATTCATTGTGATGTCACAAGAGGCTTGAACGTGAGGTAAAAACTGAGGTGATCCAATATGATGACACGAGGTTACAATGTGAGGTACAAACTGAGGTTATCCATTGTGATGTCACAAGAGGCTTCAATGTGAGGTCACAACTAAGGAGATGCATTGTGATGTCACAAGAGGCTTCTATGTGAGGTCAAAACGGTGATCCATTGTGATGTCACAAGAGGCTTCAATGTGAGGTCACAACTGAGGTGATCCATTGTGATGTCACATGAGGCTTCAATGTGAGGTCACAACTAATGTGATCCATTTTAATGTCACAAAAGGCTTCAATGTAAGGTCACAACTGAGGTGATCCATTGTGATGTCACAAGAGGCTTCAATGTGAGGTCACAACTGAGGTGATCCATTGTGATGTCACAAGAGGCTTCAATGTAAGGTTAAAACTGTATCTCCAACCAGGGTCAAAAGGTCATCCATTTTGACGTCACAAGAGGCTTCAATGTGAGGTCAAAACTGAGTTGATCCATTGTGATGTCACAAGAGGCTTCAATGTGAGGTCACAACTGAGGTGATCTATTGTGATTTCACAAGAGGCTTCAATGTGAGGTCACAACTGTACCTCCAACAGTGGTTAAAAGGTCATCCATTGTGATGTCACAAGAGGCTTCAATGTGAGGTCACAATTGAAGTGATCCATTGTGATGTCACAAGAGGCTTCAATGTGAGGGTCACAACTGAGGGGATCCATTGTAATGTCACAAGAGGCTTCAATGTGAGGTCACCATTGAGGTGATCCAATATGATGTCACAAGAGGCTTCAATGTGAGGTCACAACTGAGGTGATCCATTGTGATAGAAAATAGAATACTCCTCTGTCGAAACAAAAGTGGAGTAGTTGTAGCTGCTATAGAATAGAAGCGCAGATCGGGTCCTTCGCAGCGAACACAAATATCAAGGAATGTCAGTCAAGTGCTCACCTATTGTTGCTGTACGTAAAACGGTACAGCTCGTATTAGCGCTTCATGTTGAAGTAATCCTCCGGTTCTGGAGATGAGCTGCTCCCAGTCCTGATTCCCGCCGGTGGCTCCACGAGGACGCCGAAGTGTACGATAGGAGGGAGTTCCAGTAAGAATAAATACCAAAATGGTCTTTCTTCTACACTAAAAACTGGGGAATAAAGTTTTAAGGACTAGAGCCTAGTATTCTTTTAGTGCTCTAGTCCTTAAAACTTTATTCCCCAGTTTTTAGTGTAGAAGAAAGACCATTTTGGTATTTATTCTTACTGGAACTCCCTCCTATCGGGATCCATTGTGATGTCACAAGAGGCTTCAATGGGAGGTCACAACTGAAGTGATCCATTGTGATGTCACAAGAGGCTTCAATGTAAGGTCACAACTGAGGCGATCCATTGTAATGTCACAAGAGGCTTCAATGTGAATCTAAAACTAGTTTTACATTAAATAACCCACTGATGATGTTGTTCACATTTTAACATTTTTAATTTTTACTACATTAAATTTGAAATTTATTTTTGCTGCTTTCACCCTTTATTCTACAGCAAGAGCCAACACAGAACAGGTCTAACTGGGACTTGTGGTCCACCAAACAGGATTAGTACTACAGTTCCTATTCACTGACATGCTATTCTAATTACTTTTATTTCCAGCCTGTCTATCGATTTTATACATGTTTGGTGCGATGAACTTTAGACACCATTTATGAGCGCACAAAAAACACTTTCATACATTCAGGCGAATTAGACACTGAAAAATAGATGAGAAAATGAACTTCAATCCACCTAGTTCCATACGTATCTCCCCAAATGTCAGAAAGGGGTTAATGTAATTTAGGATGCACATTTGCCCCATCTAATGGGACCAACCCAATTCCGGGCTAGCCTCATGTCTTGCATTCCAAAGGAAAACGAATAAATAATTTACAAGTACATAGTGTTGTGGGGTTTTTTTTTTTTTTTTTTAACACAACACTAATTTGAAATCTGTGTCTGTAAATACATGCGCCACACTGTCCCATTGCCTTCAATGGGAATATGTGCTATAGGTCACAATAAGAACAATGGGACAGCGTAGGGATCTCTTTGATTCATATTTTGGTGCATAAAATGTGCATTTCACACACCAAAGTGCACATCAAAAAATACAGCCATACACTCACACACATTTATATACAAATATGCACACGCTCACACAGACACACACTGTACATTTAGGGCTCGTTCACACGACTTATTTTGGGACTGATTTCAGCCGTATTGAGCGCCGTATTTGCGCTGCAATACGGCTGGAATCCGTTCCAGGCATTACGGTAATCCACAGTTCTCATAGAGAAATATGGATTACGTCTCCTCTCCCCGCTCGGCGAATCCGCCGCCGGGGGAGAAAGTGACATGTGAATTATTTACGCCGTGTACGCACCGTAAATAATGAGTGTCTATGGGGCCGGCAAGCTGCCGGCCCTGCGCCCCGCCCCCGCTGCACGGTAGGCGGCGTAATTGCGGGGCGAAATCCGACCCCGCAATTACGTCGGCAATAAGCCGTGTGAACATTGCCTTAGGGTATGTTCACACGGCGTCTTTTTTGGTTCGCGCTTCGGGGCGTAATTGCAATGCAATACGCTCCAAAGTACGGACTGTAACTACGGTAATCATAGCTCTCATAGAGAGATATAATTACCATTCTATATTCCCCGACACGTACTGCGCGCCGGGTGAAAGAAGTGACATCTCACTTCTTCTCGGCCCCCTTATTAAAGTGAAAGGGGCCACCCCTCCCCCAGTGTTTAGAAGTATGCATTGGCCAGCACGTACTTGATGTCTTGCAGGTATGTGCCACAAGACGCTGTGTGAACATACCCTAACCTGTACACTTTGGGGGTTGAGGGGGTCATGACAGAAGAGCTGCTAGGAAAGTGCTAATAACATCAGCAGCCGAGGAGGGGGCGGACAGTGCTGCATACCTCCCAACATTTAGAGATTGCAAATAGGGACACATTAGCCACGCCTCTGGCCCCACCCAAACAAATGACATCACATCAGGCCACACCTCTGACCACACCCAAACAAATGACATCATACCAGGACACGTCTCTAACCACGCCCCACCAAACTAAATCATGCCCCGCCCCTCCAGAGGACCAGCGCCAACACAACAGCGGCGTCACTAGGATCTGTAGATATGTATTTATATAAAGTAATGTACAGTATATACAGAGATCCATACAAATAGCTGTAAGACAATGTTCTGTGGATTACACCTCTATAAAATGGTCGTTCATTGACCACATAATACCAATATATAAGGAGCAAATATCACCGTACTTTTACTGACCACACCCCAACTAATATTATCAATGATACCGCTATACAGAGATCAAATAATTCTGCCACACTATGACACCATCAACACCACATACTGACTGAATAATACCAAAGCACCATGACCATATAACACCACCAGATAGTAACTGAATAAGACCACAAAACTATGACAACATATCACCACCACATAATGGCTGAATAATACAGCCATACTGATCCTGAATATAAACCATTACACTCCTAACAACATTCCTGCCAGACAATGACCATATGGGGGTAGATAGCAGTTGTACACAGGCTCTGCAGACGGTATACAGTATACTACCATACAGTGACCATATGGGGGTAGATAGCAGTTGTACACAGACTCTACAGACTGTATATACCACCATACAGTGACCATATGGGGGTAGTTCCAGTTGTACACAGGCTCTGCAGACATATAAGTGATGACAGTACAATACAATTTAGTGACTCACAGGTGACGTCTTCTCTGTTGGGAGTTGTTCTCTTTCTCCGTTCATTCCTTCCAGATCACCATGATGACTTCTCCCGGCCTCGTCTCTGCAGAATTAACCACACAAACATCTTAGACTCTGCACTTCTCCAGCATCTCCCTACCAATTCCCACCTCTATACAAACTCCCCATGGGGTGATAGGTGGAGTATGGAGGGTATGGGGCAACAGGCAGTGGTCAGGGGGTTATAGGGTGTCAGGTGAGGGTTGTATTTTGTGTTGACACTAGGCCACAGGGGTGAAAGAGGAGGTACAGGCCACAGCTTACAGCACAATCTCCTGGGAGAGACAAAAGACCAACCCCCCAGAGATTGTGGTGCGGCTCTGGCCTCTTCCCCATTCCCTGCACCCCCATATGGTCAGCCACAGCTGTGACCTTCAGGGGTGCAGGGGATGGAGTATAATGCAATTGGATTCATTAGACTACGTTGGACCAGCGTAGCATCTATTTCTAAACTAACATGGTCCTGAGGGCTGGTGTAAGGGAGTTTATTTAAATAAAGTGTTTTTTTATTTTCTTTCTGTGTTATTATTTTCCATTTTTTCCAGTGATAGTAGTGGAGGTATCTGTCAGATGCCTCTATTACTATTCCTCGGGCTTGGTGTCAGCCTGCGGCAATTTTTGTCACCCCGCAGCAGTTTTTGTCACCCCAAGGCCGACACTAACCCCGTGTCACTAAATTACCTCAATACCCAACACACCAAGGGTACCAGGAAGAGCCAGTAACCAAGAGAAGCAGACCCTCTAATGTGAGGGTCTGCTTCTGGAGCAGGTGCAGACTGGTATTCTTAGAATGGGAAGGGACCAGTATTGATAGACCTTCCCATTCTGATAGTATTAGGCTGCAGCTGTTGGTTCTACCCTGGCTGGTAATGGAAATTAGGGGGAACCCACGTTGTTTATTTTTATCAAAAATCCTTTATTATTGAGAATCCTACAGGGCACCTCCTGTAATCATACGTGGATGCCCGTGTGCAGATTTTCCCCTAAATAAATAAATTTTAAGAAAAAAAATTACGTGAGGTCCCCCCCAATCTCCATAACCAGCCAAGGTAAAACCAACAGCGGCAGCCTGATACTATCAGAATAGGAAGAACCATTGATTCTGGTAACTTCCCATTCTAAAAATACCAGCCTACAGCCGCTCCAGAAGCTGACCATCACATTAGAGGGTCCGCTCCTGGCGGTTACCGACTCTTCCCAGTACCCCTGGTGCTTGCGTAAATGGGTTAAAGTGACAGGGGTTGTGTCAGCCTTGGGCAACAAGAAGCACCACTGGCTGACACCAAGCCCGAGCGATAGTAATGGCGAGGCGTCATCCAGATACCGCCACTACTATCACTGGAATCAAATGGAAAAAAACACACAGAAACAGGAAAAAACACTTTATTTAAATAAACACTCCCCGACACAACAGCCCTCGTTATCCATTTTATTAAAAAAAATAGATGTAACGCCGTCCGACGTAGTCCACCGAATCCGACGTAGTCCAAATGGGAACCTGTAAAAAAAAAAACAACAACCCTACAAATGGGGCATCACCCAGCTTTCCTGGACACCTGCTGTGAACCATGTCACCCAGCTTTCTGGGATGCAGAATAGTCTATTCAGTGCACGAGAAAGCTGGGTGACATCCTAACAGCAGGCGCCCAGGAAAGCTGGGTGGCCGCTGTGGAGGATGAGTGTCAGCCACCTTTCCCAGCTGCTGAATAATCTATCCAGTATATGGGAAAGCTGGGTGACATCCAAACAGCAGGTGTCCAGCGTCCAGGAAAGCTGTGTGGCACCCATCCCCCACAGCAGACACTTAGCTTTCCTGGATGCCTGGTGTGGAGGGATGTCACCCAGCTTTCCCATATTCTGGATAGATTATTCAGCAGCTGGGAAAGCTGAGTGACACTCATCCTCCACAGCGGGCCCCCAGCTTTCCGGGGCGCCTGCTGTTTGGATGTCACCCAGCTTTCCCATATACTGGATAGATTATTCAGCAGCTGGGAAAGCTGGGTGACACTCATCCTCCATAGCGGGCACTTAGCTTTCCTGGGCGCCTGCTGTTTGGATGTCACCCAGCTTTCCCATATACTGGATAGATTATTCAGCAGCTGGGAAAGCTGGGTGACATTGTTCACAGCAGGCATCCTAAAAAGATGGGTGCCTGCTGAGGGGGATGGGTGCCATTCAGCTTTCCTGGATGCTGGATAGCCCATTCAGCATGTGGGAAAGCTGGGTAGGCCTTGGGAAAGGGAGGGAAACAGTGTGGGGGGAGGGAGGGCGAGGCGGAAAAGGAGGGGTGTGTTGGAAAGGGGTCAGGAAGAGTAAGAGGGGAGTTGAGTCGGGGGTCAGGTAGGGGAGGGGGAGCCATTTTAGGGGACAGGGGCAGCTGAGTAAGGGACCAGAGAGGGAGGGGGCCGTTTTGAGGGACAGGGAGGGGCAGAGTTAGAGGATAGGAAGGGAGGGGGACCATTTTGGGGGATGGGGGGCTAGGTTAGGGGGCAGGGAGGGAGGGGGGCCGTTTTTGGGGACAGGGGGACTAGGTTAGAGGGGAGGGGGCCGTTTTGGGGGACGGGGGGCTTAGGACGGGGCAGGGCAGCGGCTTTGAGCACTTACTGTGAGCAGAAGGATTCACTCCACAGCGCTGGGGCCTACTTTGTCCGCACACTGACTGGAGGGGGCGGAGCCAGCAGCACACTGGGAGCTGTGCACCAATGAGAGCCTCTCCTGCTCAACCAAACTATGCTGTGAGCAGGAGTAGGTGAGTGTGGTTGTGGCAGTGCGGAGGGGAGGGGGGGTGGCCAAACGGCCCTGCAGGCTCTGAGCTGAGATTCGGGACATTAAAGGGGGTTGTCTCACTACATTGATTCATCTTGCCTCAGTCCTGTTTTCTTGGGTTCATTTTTAATCCAGGGGCATGTTTACTGGCTTCTATTAGGCTGCAGTAGAAGCCAGGTCTGTAGCTATAGCAACCGGTGCTGACAGCCTATCATGAGGGATCAAACAGGTCTGTAGCTATAGCGACCTGAGGAGCTGATGCAGTCCATACAAAAGGGGATATCTAGGAATAGGTAGGACACTGTTAATGGACACATATTGCAAAGTGACTTGTTTTTGCAAGATCTTTAACGTAAAAAGCAATCCTTGTAGTGAGACAACCCCTTTAAGCCCTTGTCTCGGGACGCGGGACCACACCCCCTGATTCGTGCAAGTCCCGCCCAAATCGGGACACTTGGGAGGTATGGTGCTGTATGTCATATCACAAAGCAGCCACTTATTTTCCTCCCCTCCACAGAAAAGACATCATTTTTAACATAGGGTTAGGATCAGAGGCAGGGCAGAGGACTGAATAAAAAAATAAATGCTTGTCCATGTAACCGCAAACATCTAAGTAGGTCCCGGTGTGCACCAGAGCCCGCCACAGTTTGAGCTTGCTGAGGCGGGAGTCCTACCAGGTCTCGACCCCTGACACGACTTGCTTGTTGTGGCAACTGAGGAGTAGGGAGGTACAGAATCGTCAGGGAGGCTCGTAGTCGGGGACAGGCAACACGGTCTGGATAGGCGGCAAAGGTTCATGGTCGAGGGACAGAGGCAACAGGTACGGTACACAAAATATCAGATCATAGACTTTAGGAACTCTTTCTCACAAGGCATTATTGATACGGCAGGGAACCAAGGAAGAGGCAGGGCTTAAATTGGGTCAGCACCCGGTGATAACAAATTACTGGCGCGCTGGCCCTTTAAATTTAACTGAACTGACGAACGTGCATGCCCAGCTAATGGCAGGAGTGAAGAGAGGTGAGTAGAGAACAGAGCTGCAAGTGCCACTTGCCGCAGGAGCCACCAGAGTACAGGGGCACCTGTTATAGTGAATTTACTGTTACCAGTCACTGGTGACGCCCCCAGGAGGGTGCTGCCCTAGGCACCAGACCACCAGTGCCTGGTTATAAATACTGCCCTGCATGTAGGCAACGTTCACAAATCAAGAATATTCAGTGGTAAGCATGTGATTGTAATGTATCTTTTATTTCACAGTCCTCTCTGAATGATACAATACATGATATCTCCATCTTGTCCTGTTCAATGGGGCTGCATGGAACAACCTGTATGAGGATAAATAAGATGACGAACATTGAGGCTGATGATTGATAAGACAGTGAAGGCATCTTTATAAGTGAATAATTATATGCAGCGTTATAAGACATTTATGCGCAGCTGGCACAGCATTAAGGTCTTGCCTTGTCTATGGAGATGGCTGCAATTTCCAGAAAGCTGGGCCGCTGACTAGGACGCTCGTTGGCCATGTTGGGCATCTGATGCAGAAGTGTAACCTGAAGCTCCAGGCTCCAATTTAGGGCGACATGTATGATCGGGAGTTGCGCCTGTTTTCTGGCGGACACTGCGCCTCACTGATCCAAATCCCCTGTCGGACGCAGGGATGCGATATTAGGCGCAACCTTCGCCACTTTCGGCTGCGCTTAACATGAAGGGGCGTTCAATGGGCGCGGTGTGGGCGTTCTGGGGCGGGATGCACTACATTCGAATCCTCCGAGGCATGCATGATCGCGGGTCGGCAAAGTGAGGCGCATTGCAGCTCCGACAGGCAGACCTCGTTGAATGTGGTCTACCTGAGCCGGAGGAGGCAAAGTGAAGCGAGAACGTAATAGAATGGTGCAAAATGTGCTCTAGGTCGACTGTTACAACAGTACAATAATAAAAAAGAGTTGTCTATAAAATTATTTCATTAATAAAGATAAATATAAAAGTTGTTTAAAAACGATTAAATGTATTGAAAAAGTGGATCATTTAAAATTAGAGGAAAAATATATAAGATTGCAAAAGAAATATATCTCAGCTCTCAGCTCCATGAGGCATGGAGTATGAATCCAAAAATCGTTTTTATTATGTGTAAAACATTATCTGACCATCTAAAAACATACTTCAATCAAATCACTGACAACACGTTTGTCGCCGTCACCGGCGCAACATCAGGAATTGCAATATAGAAAATTGCCGGGAAATACAGTAATTCAAATTCTGTAAGCGCTTCTCATTGGTCGGCAGAAACCAACCAATCAGAATAGGAGCGACAGTGACCCATTATATCCTATGAATCAAATGAAAAGGCGGGACAGTTCAAAATACAGTAAAAAAGGCAGAAAAGAGTTGAGTGGTTGAGCCCAGGCGGCAGATATGAATCCACCAATCATATGTAGTATGTCGATTTTGAGTGTAGCAAGAAGGGTGCGATATAAGGGCGTCCTAAAAGTTATTACTGTCTATGGGAAATATTCTGGTACTGTGATTGGTTAGGGAGAAGAGGGGCTCGTCCTGCTTAGCCAATCAGCGGGGGAGCTACTTATCTCATAGAGTTCTATGGGGAAAAGAAATGCAAAGCGAGCTCTGTTTGTGATTGGCTTAGTTAAAAGAGGCGCGATTATTTGGGCCAATGGGAGAGCGGGCGACGCTCTTATGGGTTTTCTAATGCAATCTATAATAAAACTGTACATGGCAGAAATCAAATGATAAGACTCACAAAGTTGTACTGATCTCTACATAAAATGAACAATAATATGGGGCTCACGAAAATAAACAAATAAATATGAATTCAATGAGTTCATTTTTATTTCTTTGATGTAGCGCCGGTCTCAGCGACAAACGCGTTGTTAGGGATTTGAGTGATGTATGTTTTTAGAAGGTTTGAGCTCTTTTACAGAGAATGTTTTACACTTAATAAAAACGATTTATTTACTAATACTCCACTGAGATTTCAGGGCCCCCATCTCTCCATAGACTACAATGGGACAAAGTAGCTCGCGCTCTGATTGGCCGGGATAGCCAAGCCCCTGCTAGTTCAACCAATCAGCTCTTTTCTGCATTTTTTACTGTATTTTGAACTGTCCCGCCTTTTCATTTGATTGGTCAATACTACTCCATAGGTTATAATGGGTCACTGTCGCGCCTATTCTGATTGGTTGATTTCTGCCGACCAATGAGAAGTGCTTACAGAATTTGAATTACTGTATTTCCCGGCAATTTTCTATATCGCAATTCCTGATGTTGCGCTGATGACGGCGACAAACGCGTTGTTAGGGATTTGATTGATGTATGTTTTTAGAAGGTTTTAGCTCTTTTACAGAGAATTATTTACACTTATTAAAAACAATTTTTTGAATCATACTCCATGCCTCACGGAGCTGAGATTGATTTTTTTTGTGATCTTATATATTTTTCCTTTAATTTTAAATGATCCACTTTTTAAATACATTTAATCATTTTTAGACAACTTTAATTTTTCACTTTATTCATTGATTCATTTGAAAGACAACTCTTTTTGCTATTTACTAACATGTCTAATGATTTTTCGCTCATTTCCAGCCTGTCTCAAATCGTAATACATGTTAGGCGCAGTCCTTTCTGTGCCTAAGTCCCGCACTGCACCTCACACACTGGCAAGGTGCAGGGAACTTTTCACCGCATGTATGAGCGCACCTCCTCGGGCGCCGACATAAATGAGGCGCAGCTTTCACTTTAGATCGGGCAAAAACGGGCGCTCCGACGCGCCGATCTTCATACATGAAAAAAACTTTGAGATTCTTAGTTCACACATTTTGATCAAAAAATGCTTAAGCCACCCCCGGCTTACAACGGGATCTCAAGGCGGGTGGTCCTACGCTATCTTTACCTCTCACTAGAGCCAAATTCAGACTTCTCATTGGGTCAACCGACCCCCATAATCCCTTTTGACCACCACGTGTCACCTAAGAATCTCAAAGTTTTTTTTATGTATGATAGATAGCATAAATGCTCCTTTAGAGATCTTCATACATGTCGCCCTTAAAGTCTATACCAGGCCCCAGCTACTATGTGCTATGTATCATACTGGAGTCTACCTATCTACCTATTTGGGCCCCTCATGCACCAGGGTCTGGCTGCGTGTGCTACCTCTGCACCTCCGATAGCTCCCCTCTAGATTGGCAAAATGAAAGGGTCATGACACTTCGTTGAGCAACATAGACCCCTCACCCCTCCAGACACTGTGCTGCTTTCATGCCTGTGCCCAGTTTTCTTCCTGGCTATACCTGGTACCGCACTTCACCCTCATGCAAGTAAAGGTGTTTAGCATATTTTTTGTAGGCTCTCACTGATGTTCTTTATTAGTAAACTGGCTGTATCAACAACACATTGCCTGAGCTTGTGACCAAATATCCAACATTCAGCACTGGATTTTTTTGCCAACATGATGTAAACCTTGATAAAACCCTGACGGACCCTAATTTTAGTCAATGGGATCCATTAGTCATTGCTTGGATCTTACATTGGACTGACATAAACCGCAGCCACGGTACAGATGTGATCAGAGCTTTACTTTAGACTTACATTTATGTATGAGAAGGAACAAAGGTGGCAACAGGAGGATCAATGTCCCTCGAATAATGTTTGCAATTGAAAATTTAATCTCTTCTCCGAAATCTGATGAATCTGTCGCTGTTTATGTAGAGAAAGCAAAAAAAAAACTAACAATTAGACTCCCCAGAAAAGGAGGTATTAAAGCTTACAAATCTGTATTCTATATAATGTAAGAGAAATTATTATAATAAAGATAAATACATTTATACATACATACTAGAAAGATAGATAGATAGATAGATAGATAGATAATTAGGAAAAGTAGGAGAAAAGTCAACTTAAACTAGGCAAATTAAATTAGACATTATGTCACCAAGCGCGTTAAATAGCTTAGCACATGGAACGGGACAATGGAAAAATTATACATCAAACAAATCTTGGCCATAATCCATGTTTTCCATAATTTAGTTATGAGATTATGATCAAGGAACCCAGCTGCACCTCCTGTCTCATTCGCGACAGTTTTCGACTTTAGGGAACCACAAAACTGAAAATCGTCCCAAATTATGAATCTGTCATATCCATATTTGGTATGCCTTGGTTGGTAAATTCAAACTAGGGAATTTGGCGGTCATAATATCTGGCTAGGGATTATGACTATGTGTTATTGTCCCCAGCATGTAATTTGTCAGCCCTTCTCTGACCCAAGCAGAAGGAGGGGCTACGGAGGGGGAGGATTGAGTTCCCATAAAACACAAATAGACCAAGGTCAGATCCAAGAGTTATCATCAAACCTAGGTATTTCGGATTGTCTTTAGCTCTACTACTCAGCCCAGATTCTTAACCAACTGAATTGGAAAAGGTCTGTTTTTGTATTTTATCCCCTTTTGTTTCTATACTGTTCTGCATGATTTTATGTATGTGTGTTATTTTGTAATTTTTGTTCGCACCCAAATCGTGCAGAAGGTGGTGGGCCCTGAGTGTGTGTACCAAATGGATTGTTCCCTAAAGACCCCTCTGTGTGTGGTTCTCCCTTTCCCTGGCACCTAATTGAGGTTGTCAGTGGGATTGAGTTCTCTGTCTTTAATGTGTGCCCATGTGCCCTCGATTTTCTCCACCTTGTACCCTGTTCCCAAATAGATAGATAGATAGATAGATAGATAGATAGATAGATAGACAGGTAGGTAGGGGTAGTTGGCTGTCTTGGACACCGTGCCTGTCAGGAAGGATGCTAAGGGATAAGATAAACCCAGGTGGGTGCTAAATGTTAGTTACAGCTGGCGTCAGCCTTCAGGAGCCAGGATTGGAGTTATTACCAATCGTGACTGTTTAATTACTTAAATCACACAGTCAATGTGGCATCTAGTCAGTTGCATAGATGGACGTGCCACCTCCCACCTCCCGATAAACTCCCCTGCAAAGCAACAGGGTGCTGACCAGCAGTCATAGCAACCAGGAGCCGAATGAAGACCCCTAGACTAACAATCTTAATGATCGTCTCACAGATCAAAAGAAAAATTCCTAAAACAATAATCTTTAATAGATATGTATTAAAATAATTATCCTTTATATATAAAAATGGCCTCACACATATAGCCACTATACAAATATGCAACTGTATACTGTATGTATAAAGTACCCGGTGTATATCAGTACCTAGATACAAAAGCAAGTGGACAATGTCTAGCTAATCACAGCAAAAAAGACATTGTACCAAATACCTATTAGCAGGGAGAAGTGCCCCTATAAGAGGGAGGAAAATGTGGTCAAAAACTCACGGTTCTGAAGACCTTGTCACAGTAGACTCCGTTGCCCTATTGGACCGGTATATACCATATAATAGAAAAAGCACTATCGCTATCACTATACTAGTCCTATCCAGATAGAGCACTCGCCCCGAAAAGGAAAACAATCTTAATGACCCTATTATAGGGTGTAATAGGAGAGCTGTAATTGTACACTACATTAGTATTGCAGAATAGTGTACAAGTGATAGTGCCCCCTAGTGGTCAAGTACCATAGGAGAAATAAAATTACAAGTAAAACAAACTGTAAAAAAAAAAGTTTCAAAAATAAAAAAAAGTTCAAAATATCCACTTTTTCAGTTTTACAAACAAAAAGAAAAACAATAAAAAAAATTATCCCCAATTATACCACCTGCCTCCAGGGCCTTCATCCATTTTGCAGTCTGATCAGCCAATCTCCTTTTCTGTTAAAACTCTATCGACTGACTCAGTTTGAGTTTTGGAAGAACCCTTTTCTGCAGAGACACTTGAGTCAGTTATTGTTGATCTTCCAGGAGCGAAGAGTCCCAATTCCGATGGGTTCTTGGCTAAATTCTTTAAGTGTCTCCTACCTTCTCTTTTCCCGGTCTTACCACTGGCGTTTAATTATATCTCGGCGTCTTCACAGTTTTCCCCCAGGCACCTCCCTGTATGTACTAATCATAGCGCATTTGATGGAGTCCATTCAGGCCAATCCTGATGTCTAAGGAATCGGGATTGGGGAGCACAAATTCAAATGTTCGACTTTCGCCGACGACCTCTTGTTTTACCTAACTGATCCTCATATCTCGCTTCCTTCTGTGATGTCGGAACTGGCGCGTTGTAGTGAGTGGTCTACTTATAAAATCAATTGCTCTAAATCGGAAGCTCTGAGCATTACACTTGAACCAATCCTAGTCACGTCGCTTAAATCAAGCTTTCCGTTTTCATGGCCTGCTAAAGAAATCTCCTATTTATGTATTAAGATACCCGCAGACCTTTCGCACCTATTTGATTCCAACTTCTCTCCTATGCCCTTAAGGATTACACAGTTGTTACGGGGTTGGTGTCAGTGGGACCTTTCATGGTTTGGTTGGATGAGATAGTAGATAGTAGAGATGGTAGATGTCCATACTCCTCAAATTGTTATCTCTCCTCCAGCCTTCACCCATTTTTCCAACATGATTTTGGAACAAGGTTCAGCATAGCTTCAAGGAATTCATCTGGTGCACTGGTTGCCTGAGAATTTGCATAGGACTGTTATCGAGACCCAAATTGATTCATAATTCTCGAGGAAAACTCTGGATCTCTATCGCACAAGCAGTTTGCCCTTAGTCATTGATAACTCTTCCTTGGGCTCGGGATTCTGCTTTTTCTGACCCAAACAATCTTTCATTTAGTGCAGCTCATAAGTTGGCCTTGATCTGTAAACCGAAAGCTAAGGAGGCATTATTGGATCTTCAGGGGCCTTTACTCTCAGTCACTGATAATAGTCTCTTCCCACCTGGAATTTCTGATACCTTCTTCCTAAGCAGTTTTAAATTGCAACTGATTGTCGCAGTTCAGGGTCATAAAAATGGGAAACTGCTTCCCTTTTTAAGGATCTTTCGAAGGGGCAAAATCCCTCACCTGAACATTTTTTGAGTATGCACAGCTCCAATATTTTTTCTGTTCTACCATCAATGAGACAAATTTCCATCGTACTCTGACACCCTTTGAAAATGTCTGAGTATCTTCATCCCTACCTAGACATTTAATTTAGCCTATTTACCAGCTCTTCCTTTCTCCTACTGCTCTCTGTCGGCACTAGCAGCCGCACGACCATGCAACTACTGTGTGCTCACAGACAGTCCGGAAGGTATAGAATGCCTTCTGGGCTGTCTGTGACGTCACCATGCCCGGCCGTGCCCTGTAGGCATAGCCGAGCATCGTGACTGACAGTTGCCATAGAAACCAATACACAGCAAGAAGCTGTGTATTGATTTCTAGTACAAAAATGATTTTCCCTATGGGGAAAAGTAAAAAAAGGTGAAAAAGTAAAAAAATTTTTAAAAAGTTAAGAAAAAGTGAAAAACAGTAAAACACAAACACGAAAAATTTAAAAAAACCCCGTACATCACCCTTTTCCCCTTTACAAATGCCAATCACCCCAAAAGAGATAAAAAAAAAATAAAGTACCCATATTTGGTATCGCCGTGTGCGTAACATCCTGCCCTATAAATCTGTCATGTTAAATAACCTGTAAATAAACAGTCACAGAATTGTGATTTTTGTTCATCAGCACATAAAATGGAATAAAAAGCAATCAAAAGCTCATATAAACACTAAAGTAGTGCCAATTAAACGTCGGTCAATCCTGCAAAAAAAAAAAAAGCCCTTAGACCGCTCTGTATAAATAAAAAAGTCATGGCTCACAGAAGATAGTCATGCATAAATATTGTTTTACACAATTAAAACACTTTTTTTTATAGCACTTCAACATAAAAAAAACTATATAAACTGGGTATCGCCATAATTGTATCGACCCACAGTGTAAAACTAATTTGTCACATATACTGCATGGTGAGCGCTGTTAAAAATTAAAAATATAAACACTACTAGGATTGCAGTATTTTCTTCACCCTGCCTTCCAAAAAATAGATTTAAAAGCGATAAAAAAGCCTTGCCCACCAAAAATGATACCAATAAAAACATCAAATCCTCCCTCAAAAAGCAACCCCCTACTCATCTCCGTACACAGAAAAATAAACGTTATGGCTCTCAGACTGCGGCGATGCAAACGTGTTTTCCTGTTAGAATAAAAGTGTTTTTATTGTGTAAAACATAAAAAAAATTTACAAATTGGGTATCCCTGTAATCGTATTGACCTACTGAGTAAAGCTAGCTTGTCATTTATACCGCACGGTGACCGCTGTAAAAAATAAAAATAAAAAACACTACCAGGATTGCTGTATTTTGTTCAAAATGATTTACAAAAACCTTGTAATCAAACCTTGTGATCAAAGAGACATATGAACCCTATAATGGTACCAATAAAAACAACAACACATCCCGCAAAAAACAAGCCCATAATCAGCTCCGTACACAGCAAAATAAAAAAGTTATGGCTCTCAGACTATGACGACATAAAAGCACAGTTTTTCATAAACACATTTCTATTGTGTAAAAGTAATAAAACATGAAAAGATATATAAAATTTATATCATTGTAATTGTACCGACCCCCCCCCCCCCATAAAGTTATGATGTAATTTATACCATTTGGCGAAGGCTGTAAAATTAAGGTCCAAAAAACAATGACAGAATTGCCTCCCCTCCCCCCCCATTTTCATGGCCCAATGCTAAAAAAAAGTATGGATCATCTGTGTGCCCTAAATGCACAATACACCCCTAGAAGAGATCCATAAGGGGTATTGAATCCAAAACGGGGCGACTTCTGGATGGTTTCACTTGTTTTGGTACTTTGGGGGCTTTGTAAATGTGACAGGGCACCCACCAAAATCTGTGTTCCAAAAGCCAAATAACACTCCCTCCCTTGTATGCGCTGCTATGCACCCAAACAGCAATTTACACCCACATGTAGAGTATTGCCGAACTTGGAAGAAATTGTGTAACAAAATTTTGGGTGCTTTTTTTCCCAGGACTCCTTGTAAAAATGAAACATTTTAAGCTAAAATTGCAGATTGTTGGAAAAAAATAAATGTTTAATTTTCATAGCATAATGCTAAAAAAAAAATTGTGAAACACCTGTGGGGGTCGATATACTCACTGCACCCCTGGATATATTCCTTTGGGGGGTGCCGTTTCCATTATGGGATCTTTTTAGGGGTATTTATTAAGTTTTAGCACCTTAGGACATGCGCTAACCTGTAGTGGTGCCTAAATAAAATCGTAATGAAAATGAGACCCCAAAGTCCGGTAGGTGCTCCTCCTATTCTGAGGCTTGTGGTTGAGCCAAATAGCGCACTAGGGCCACATATGGGATATCTCTGAAAATAGCAGATTCTGGGGAATCAGTATTAAGTTGTATTCTCATGGTCACATCTACCATGTTCCAGTGAATAATGGATCAAAATTGAAAATATGCAAAAAAAAGGGAAGTTTTGAAATTTCACCTCCACTTTGCTTTAATTTCTGTGAAATATCTAAAGGGTTATCAAACTTCCTAAACACTGTTGTAAATACTTTAAGGGGTCTAGTTTCTTAGATAGAGTCATTCATGGGGGTATCTACCATACAGTCCCCTCAAAGCCAAGTCAGAACTGGACTGGTCCCTAAAAAAATGTATATTGCAAATTTTCTTGAAAATGTGAGAAATGACTAGTAAATTTCTAAGCCCCCTAACGCCATAAAAAAATTAAAAAACATTTAAAAAATGATGCCAACCTATAGTGGACATATGGTAGATGCTAGTTACAAACTATTTAATGGTGAATAATTATCTGTCTTGCGCACAGAAATTTTAGAACTTTGAAAATGAAAAATTTTTATGAAATTTTGATATTTTTCACAAATAAACAAGGATTATATGGACCAAAATTTCAATGTGTCACGAGAAAATAGTCTCTGAATCACATGGATAGGTAAAAGTTTCAAAAAGTTATTCTCACATAAAGGAAAACCTGTCAGATTTAAAAAATATGGCTGTGTCAGGAAGACCAAAACTGGCTGGGTCTTTAGGGGGTTAATGGGGTTTTCTCGCTACAAAAATCATATCTCTAATGATGAGGACAGTAAAAATAAGCACTTTTGTAATTTGGGTTTTTGCATTCCCTAAGTCACCAAGTTAGTATTAGGGGGTTAAAACTGTGATCTAAAAGCTTTTTTCTGCACCCCAAAAGCGGAGGGGAAACAGGGCCCCCCTTTTTTCTGTGTTTGGTTGACTGATATTCATTCACCTTTTTGGGAAAGACCCGGGAGGGGGAAACCCCCTTCTGCTCTGTGATTGGTTTCCCCTTTGCACACTTTTCCCTTAAACTCCCCTTGACTGTGAGAAAAGAGCTGCCTGAGAAGGGCGTGCCCTGTATAATGAAGGCGTCTCAGCCCCTCTCAATGGAGGCTCCCCCCGGGTGACATTTTCAAATGTAAAGGTTTCTGGGCAATTACTTTAGTATATAAAAACTAGATTCACCCCCTTCCCCTCATAACCCCGCCTTATACCCTGTGCTCCCTCTTTATAACACCCTTTTACTTTCCTTCCCTATCTCCTGCCTGTTTAACAGGGGAAGAAGGGAGGGGGGGGTTGGCGGGGCCCCGGGGGTCCCCCCTTTTCCCCCACACTTTTTTTAAATAAGTTCAGGCTTTTTTGTTAATTTGCAAAACCCAATGCGGGGCCCGGTACGGTTAAAAGGGGCTTTTTGCACCGGAGCTGAGAACTCTCCCACCCAGAAAGGCTTTGCAGGGGGGTTTTCAAAGCGAGGGCCCTCCCTCTTTCTACGAAACCCCCCACAAAATGTTGATGTCACTTTTCTTCAGTAAAGGGGAGACCCCGGCCAACTGGGAGGGGAAAACCCCGCCTACGATAAAACCCTTTTTTAAGTGTAACAATTTTTTTTTGGGCACTTTCGTTCACTTTTTTTTTAAAATTATTTGAAACCCACATTTCATTGGGCCCCCAATATGTTTTTTGTTTAAAGGTTTAAATATGCTTCTTTTTGCATTTTTGAAAATTTTTTTTTTATGCTTAAATTACAAAGAGTTTTACCCCCAAAATGTTACCTTTTAGCTTATTCTTTGTTGTATGACAAAATTTCAAATAAAAAAAAAAAAATTAAATAAAAAAAAAAAACTTTGGGTGCCCCGGGAAATTTTTAAAAAAAATTTTCCTGTAAAAGATCGGGTTAAAAAACCCTTTTTTTATCTCGCACGGGGGAATTTCATGGAAAAAAATTTCCCCCAAAATTATTAAAAAAAAAATTTAAAAATTTTGCAAGGTTTTTAAAAAAGGGGAAACCAATAAAAACCCAACGGGCGGGCCCAAAATCCCCAAACCAGCCCTCACACGGGTTTTCCAGGGACAGAAACTTTTAAAATTACTATTCAATTTTTTAAAACCCTTTTAGACCGGGCCCCTCAAAACACGGCCACTCCGCTTTGTTTCTTTTTTTCCATTTTTTTGGGGCAGAGTGGCCTGGGGGTTTTTCAAAAATTTTTAGATGGAAAAAATAATTATAAATAGATAGGAGTTAGATAGATAGATAGAAAGATAGTTAGATAGATACGATAGATAGAAAAAGTAGAAAAATGATAGATGTTTAGATAAATAGTTATCATTAGTTAAAATGATTGATAGTTTTGGGAAATTTAAAACGGATTTAAGATAGTTTAGTTTAGGACAAAAATTCCCCTAAAGGAGCTTTTTTGCCTCCCCTTTTGTGACACCGGGGTGACATTAGGAAATTATAGTTTTTTACGTTCCCAAATCATTCCGAAAGTGTTTGGTTGTTTATTCCCAAGGGGATGAAAAGGAAAAAGCGTTTTTGATGTCCCTGTGGGTAAATGCTTTAAAACCCTCAGGGAGGGGAAAAAATTTTTTTCCCTTCCCATGATACAACGTACTTTGTGGTGTTAAGGGAAATTACACCCTTTTTTTTCCAGTAAGGTCGCACTCTGATTTTTTTAAAATGGGGCGTTTTTTTGTTTGTTTTAAAAAGGGATCAAAAATTTTTTAGTTGAAAATTTCTTAAAAAGGATCCCAAAAGATGCATCAGAAAGACCAGGAAACACTTTTGGGTTTTTTGCCCGGTGTCATTCCTAAAAAACCATGATGTCTACATTAAAAAGAAATGTAAACCCACATTTGCACATTATTAATAGGGGTTTTTTGGGGTTTTAGTTTCCAAAAAACCAGGGACCCAAAATTTGAAACAAAAAACGGATCCAACAAACTTTGTGAACATCCCCCAAAAACCCAAACAAAAGCCCTACATACTTTGATTTGCAAAAACCAAAAGGGGGGGAACGCCATAAAAAAAAAAAAACCCCGCAAACATGGGGGGCAAGTATTTTATTTTTTCCTAAAATCCCCCGACTTAAAATTTTTATTTCGTCTCCCATTGTATTCTATGGTTTACAGTAAAGGGACCCCAACAAAAAGGGGACATTTTGTCCCAAAAAAAAACAACCCTCACTATTAGATGGAAAAAAAAAAAAAGGGGTTTAAGGCTTCAGAAGAAAAACCCCTGAATAAAAACAAAATAAACCGGCGTCGGAAAGGGGGTTTTTTAAATTTTAATATTTATTTGCATATTGCATTTTTATTTGGGGCACCTGGGGGTGTTATGTTTTTAGGCCCTTCTTGAAAAAAAATTTAAAAAAAAAAAAAAAACTTGGTTAAAGTTAAAAAAGCGTTTTTTTAGATCCGTCCTTTTGGGGGACCAAAAAGGTTTGGACCCAGAGATGGATTAACAATTACGTAAAGTTTTATCACTGCGGGTCTAGGGGAAAACCGCAGGGGGGGTTTTCTAAAGGAGAGTTTCCCGGGCTGCGGTTTCCCCCTGCCTTTGGGCTCTGTCTTAAAAGAATTGCATTCAATTTTTTTTCAAAACGGCCCCCGAGTTTCCCTTTTGGAAACACCAGGGGTTTGATCCTCAGGGAAAAACCCTCCCTGCCCCTTCCCTTTTCATAGACCGCAGTGAAAATCCACGCTAATTGTTTGGGATCCGTTTTGGGGTCCGTCCGCCCCGGGGCCCCCAGAAGGATCTAAAAAAGTGTTTGTAACACGGATTTTAAAATTTTGGGTTTTTTGGAACAACCCCTAAATGTCCTTTCTATCAAAGTGAATCCGGGGGTAGGCAGACCCTTTGGGGGGCCCCCGCAAAGAATAGATTGGCAAAGCTTGCGGCAGTAGCCGTAGTGGGGGGGGACAAGGACAGCGGGTTTTTGCGGGTACAATAACAGGACAGACCCATTTTTTAGCCCGTGGGACGGGAAAGAAAAAGTCCTGGGCGGGTTTAAAAAAAGCCCCGGGTTTTTAAAAAAGCGGGCGATTTAAAACAAAAAATAATGGACTGGTCCCAGCCGGCGGGGAAAACAGCAAAAAGAAACTTTGGGAAAAAACCCCCGGGGGTTAACCCCAAAAGTAATAAACAGGTAATCAGCAGCCAGGGAATTCAATTTCTTTTGTGGGGGTAAAACAAAAACTTTGGGACTTTGGAGCAAGGGCCCAGGAAAAGTTCTTTTTAAGCAAACAGGGGTCACAGGAAAAATGAAGGAAATTTGGGGGGTACTGCCCTCAAAAAATACTTGGCAGTTGCACCCGCAGGGGATAAAAGGGAGTGGGGGAAGGGTTTAGAAAGACTAGTTTTCTGCCGGGGGGGCCCCACCACCGTTTGGCACAGGACGGCACGCTGAAGGTTGGGGGACGGGACCCCGGGAAGGTGACAAACCCCCAAAAAAAGGGGGCGGGGGTTTTCCGCAACAGCAAAGGAGGGCCCCTTCCACGGGTCCCAAGGAAAGGGGCCCGCAGAGTGCACCAGGACACAAAGGGGGGAAAAGGGGTGGTGACGGGGGGGCTTTTTTCCCCTTAGGGTATTTTTTACACTATTTCTTTATTTAAAGGGGCCTTTTTGGGGAATCGGGAAATAGCAGACCCCCCACCCCTTTGGGACAGTTTTTTTTCTACAATGGCCCATGTTTTAATTTCGGGCCCTCTGCCCTGGAAAACCCCTTTTTAATCTTTTTCTTGTAGGGTTTTCTCTCCCAGCAGTTTTCTCACTGAAAAAATTATGTCATCCCCTAAATTCAAAAAATTAAATCAATCAAAAAAAAACATAAGAATTCCTGCAAATTTTTAAAAGGGCTCACCTTTTTTGTATCTTCACATTCACCTCTTTTACCCCCGATGGGTTTAACATTCCAGGGATCTCCACCCCGGCAAGCGAAATTCCTTCTCATTTTTGGTGGCCCCATTTAATGGCCCCAAGGTCACGTCCCCCCCCTGATTAAATTTTTTCCCCGGTAAAGGGTATCTGCGGGTTTTTCTCCGGGTCACTCTTTGTCATCGGGTCCTGGTTTTCATCACTAAAAACCCCTTTAAATTGAAACGGGGGCCTCGTCCCCCCACCCACATAGGGTGCTGATTTTTAAATAACGTGTAATTGAGGGTAAGATAAAAATCTTCCATTCACTGACCCTTTTTGAAAACTCCCCCTGATACAGACAGAACTTTTTGGAAAAAAAAGTGAGAATGAAAATTTCTTCCTGTCCTGTATTAAAACTAAAAAACCCAAAATTTTTGGAGGAATTTTCTAACCTTAAAAACATAGCTCCCAACATTTAGCGACAAGTAATGACATCCCCACCGGGGCCTATAAATTTCCCAAAAAGGCATGCTTTTATTTAAATTTTTATTTTTTTTCCCCTTCTTTTATCCTATTTATTCTTTTCAACCCTTTTCTATTACTATCTATTATCTATCCACATCTTCTATCTAAATATCTCTTTATTATCTATCTATCATCATTTATGACTTTTAAAGAAATTAGGGTTTTCCCCTATTTTTTTTTATCTATCTATCTATTATCTATCAATCAAATTATCTATCTATTTTTTTTTTTCTATCTAGTAAAAATATACCCTACAAATCTCCCCTTTCTATCTATCTATCAATCAATCTTTTCTACATCTTTTTTATCTAATTATTTCAATATTATTAGCTCATATTTACCCTATCTATCTTTTCTATTTTATCTCAAAATCTTCTTTATCTATCCTCATATCTTTTCTCAAAGGGGAAAAAATCCACACTCACATGGAAAAAAATTAAAAAAAAAGTTGTGTTTTTTTCCAAAATGCTAAAAAAACCAAAGTTTGGGCCCTCTCTCACGGACCCTTTTTTTCAATTTACATATCGTGCAATTTACAAAGTTTTTAAAGGAAAAACCCAATTTAAAAATTTAATTTACAATTATTAGCAAAAAATGTACATTTAACAGAATTTGTTTTTTTTTTTTAAAACACACAGTGCAAATTTTACATGTGAAAAATAAGAGGCAACATTATAATAAATAACGTTGCCAATAGGTTATTTGAATAAAGTGCATGAATATACATTAATAAGGGGGCGGAAACCGCCAGCAGGCGGTTGCTAAATTGCTGTGGAAGCGCTTGACAACTTCCCCTTGTCGTCTATCTTTACTGCTAATACTTCCGTTCATGCGCATTGCATGTAAAGAGACGCCGAGATGAGTCTTGCTATGTATAGCAGGAACTATTAAGGTACTACAGGTGAGCGCATGTGGATTCCGCCCCCTTATTAATGTATATTTATGCACTTTATTTATATAACCTATTGGCAACGTTGTTTATTATAATGTTGCCTCTTATATTTCACATGTAAAATTTGCACTGTGTGCTTTTTTTTTAAAAAAAAAAAAAAATTCTGTTAAATGTACATTTTTTGCTAATAATTGTAAATTAATGTTTAATTGGTGTCCTTATAAATACTTTGTAAATTGCACGATATGTCACTTGAAAACGGCTCTGTGAGAGAGCCGAAACGTCGGTTTGTAGCATGTGGGAATAAACACAACTTTTTTTACTTTTTACCATGTGAGTGCTGCGATTTTTCTCTTTGAGAAATTTGAATTTTGAAGTCTTTTTGCCTGACTTCATCTGTTATTGGAAGTGCTGCTTTTTTCTTTATCTATCTATCTATCTATCTATCTATATCATATCTATCTGTCTATCTAATATCTATTTATCTATCTGTCTGTCTATCTATATCTCATTTATATCTATTTTCTCTCTCTCTCTCTCTCCATATCAATCCTCCTCTCTCTCTCTCTCTCTCTCTCCCACCATCAGTATTATACAAGTAAGCCCACTCAGCTATGCAGAAAATATCTCTATTTTCCTGGCTGCTATAATGGAAAGAAAACTTCCACTTACTTGAAAAGTAGAAAATAAGAAGAAATATTGTGAGAACATTCAGACAGGACATCTTGTGTAAACCCGTGGGACTGATCCATAAAGAGAAATGTATAGAGACGAGAAATAAGGAAATAAGACACGGAAACAGAAACCACAGCACAGATACTGGTGTCTTATATTCACTTAGGGGACATGTATGAACGGGGCTGCACCAGAAGTCTGGCATCTTTTCAACCCGACATCAGGTGCAGCCCCGTTCTCATTAGTGTAATTCCTCCCGTTCGCCAATATCAGGCGCATTACAGAGTGCCCGCTGCACTTTGTAATGTGCCTGGGATCGGGGGGCGTGCGGGAGGCGGGGCGCACAACCGTACGAAGCTATAGATTTATACAGTAGCTTCGTTACGGCAATTCCAGGCGCATTACTGCTGGAACAGGTAGAGCACTTTCAAAGTGGTTTTACCTGGCAAGAAGGTGTGTCTGACGCAAATGCGCCTGATTTATCCCTTTTGGTGGTTCAAAATCAGCGCATTCTATGCTATTATAATGCACATAAAATTTGGGTTTAAACCCCAAAAATTTCAAAACCGTTGCCCATTATTTCATTTGGTAAAACCAGGATAATAACTGAGTTTGAAAAAAATAACCCTGTTTAGAAGCTTTCATAGGCAGTATCACACTGGAGGGCATTGATCTTGGGGGGTCCCAACCTACAGCTACTGTACATGAAAATATTACTTGTTAATTTTTGGCCTCTCAGACATAAATGTATTTCACCCCATAATCAAGTGTGAAAAATAGAACTGTACTGTGTAGTACGCAATACCAAGTGAGTCACACATCTGTCTCACATGTCTGTCTGTCCAATTTCGGACTCCCACCAGAGGAGTTTATTTTAGGGGCCCACTTTGCCTCGCTGTCCCCCACCTTACGGGTCCAGCCCGGTCCGCTTAACTTTATACAGACCGTGTATGCACATCACATAATCGTAATCAAATGGAGTCCAAAAAATTTGAAACGTCCCGAGACTCTGTCCAGCATACAATCACAGACTTGCATTGCGCCATTACTGCCCAAAAAGAGGCGCACCAAGCAATAGTTGACCAGATGGATGATCTGGAGAATAGAAATAGGCGGAATAATGTCAGGATTAGAGGGCTCCCAGAGTCAATCAAGACACAGGACCTGCCATCATCCTTAACCAAGCTTTTCAACCTACTACTCGGTAAAGCGGAAGACAACCACATTGAAATAGACAGAGCGTACAGGGCTTTGAGGCCGCTGGCTCTGGATAATGCCAGGTCCTTTTTTAAACTGGGTTTGAAAGATTATGCGAAAAGCGAACCAACAAACCAATTATGGGGGTCAAAAGTTGTCCTTTTTCCCAAAACCTTCCAGACCCCCCTAGACAATGAGCACACTCAAAAATTCCTGATAACTTCAAATAAAAAAACCCCGGGGGGGGAAACCCCTTTGCCCTTTTCCCCAAACAAAACCCCATTTCCCCCCCGGGAACCCTACTCATTCTTCAGGAAAAAGCCTAATTTCTCCCCCCGACGGGGGTCCAAAGGCCCCCCTTTGGTTGGGGCCCGGAAACCCATCTTAAAGCACCAAAAACCCGGACTTAAAAGCCCCAAGGATTGTGAGGTTTTGGGGCGACGATTGGAGTCCGGGTGAGGGAGCCAGGGGCCGGTATTTTGTTTTTATTGTTGGTTTTTAAAGTATTCCAAGTGAAAAGTTTTTTGTATTTGGTTGAATTTTGGTTGGTTTTTTGGGCCGGGGGACCGAGTGGAAGTAGGGGTTTTGTTTTTAAAGGGATTGCACCGGAAAAGGAAGGAGTGAAATGAAAATGGTTAGGGTTTTTTTTTTTTTTTTGTGTGGTTTAGTGGTTTGTTTTTTTTGATTATTTGGGTGCGTAAAATGTTTTGTGTTGATATGAATTGTATTCCCCAGTGACCTTTTTGGGTTTTTTTTTGTTTTTTAGGTGCCCCATAATTCCCTTTTTTGGTGTTTTTTGATCAAATTTAAAGGGTCACTTTTTGGGTTTCCCCTTTTTTTAAATTGGTTTTTTTTAAATTATTTTTGGGGCCTGAAAACTTCTCATTATTTTTTTTTTTTTTTCCTTGTACTTTTTTCCCGTGGGGGCCCGGTGGTTTTGAGATAAAATTTTTTATCGGTTAGGAATTGGTTCGTGTGAGTGCCACTCTTGTTGAAGTCTGACTATCTTTTGTTCTTGTTCTCATCATTGTTCCTGTTACATTGTTTTGTGTTGGCAGGGTCTTTTTGGGGCATTACTGGCAATGGTTATTCAAGGAAGCGATTTCGTGCCTTACCATGGGGCTGTTGAAAATCTCCTCCCTTAATGTTAAGGGACTTAACATTCCGGAAAAACGGTCCCAAATATTATATACTATGAATAAGCAAAGATCTCATATTCTATGTGTCCAGGAGATGCACTTCCATAGTGCCCATTTTTCGCAATAGATACTATCCTGTTTGGTTCCATTCTAGTAATACAACAGTAGAAACGAAGGGTCTGGCAATCTTTTTCCACAAGTCTCTTTGCCATAAAATTATACAAACTAAGGCGGATGCAAATGCCCGATACATATTTGTCGAATGCTCCATCCGAGCAGGCCCGCCATACAGGGGGTACAACCCGACGCTTTACGGCCCAAGAGAAAAGGGGGGCCCCCCCCAACACCCGCTTTTTTCCCGTTTTTTTTTTTTTTTTTTACACACTGTAGGCACGGCCCCCCGAGCCCCTTGCTCTACATGATGAAGGACCGCCCGGGGGGGGAGGGTACGGCCTTGCGCTACAGTACAGCCGCCCCGCCTCCCTTTTCATTTTACAGCCAGCGGGGCGGGGGGGTGCGGGGGGGGGGGGGCCCGCGCCCCCGGCTCAGCTGCGTGCGATCTAAACGTCCCTGGGCGCGCTTTTCCCGGACCCGGGCCCCCCTCCTCCTTCTGTGGGCGGCGGGATCGAATAATTTGAATCAGCGAGGCCCCCCCCCGAGGGGCGGAGCTTCACGGATTCAAACTTTTTCCGCATCCCCCCGCAGGCAGAGAGCAGCGGCGGCGACAGAGAGAGGGGGAGGAGGCCCCGACTTGGGCTACAGCGCGCACAGGCACATTAAGTAATGATTTGTCACAGTGCGCGCTGAGCCCGGGCCGGGGCCTCCTCCCGAAGGGGGGCCCGGCCCCGGGCCCAAAACCCCGGCCCCGCCTACGGGGGGCCCCAATACTGTGGGGGGAGGGGGGGGTCTATGCCCCGGGGGGGCCCTAAACTGTGGGGGGGGGGGGGTCTTGCCTAAGGGGGGCCCTAAACTGGGGGGGGGCTATGCTTTCAGGGGGGGGGCCAAACTGGGGGGGGCTATGCTTACAGGGGGGCCCCAATAAATGGGGGGGGCCTATGTTACAGGGGGCCCTAATACTGGGGGGGGGCTATGCCTAAGGGGGGCCCTAAACTGGGGGGGGCTATGCCCACAGGGGGGGCCCTAATCTGTGGGGGGGGGTCTATGTCACGGGGGGGCCCCAATACGTGGGGGGGGGGTAGCTACAGGGGGCCCTAAAAAAATGTGGGGTGGGGGGGGTAAGCCCACGGGGGCCCTAATAGGGGGGGGCTAGCTTACGGGGGGGCCCTAAACGGGGGGGGGGTATGCCTACAGGGGGGCCCTAAAAACGTGGGGGGGGTCTATGCCTACAGGGGGCCCCAATCGTGGGGGGGGTAGCCTACAGGGGGGCCCTGATAACAGGGGGCCCTAATACTGTGGGGTGGGGGGGGGGTCTATGCCTACAGGGGGGGCCCTAATACTGGGGGGGGGGCTATGCTTACGGGGGGGCCCTAAAACTGTGGGGGGGGGCTATGCCAACAGGGGGGGCCCCAAAACTGGGGGGGGGGGTCTATGCCTAAAGGGGGCCCTAAAACAGTGGGGGGGGTTGCCTACAGGGGGCCCTAATACTGGGGGGGGGCTAGCCACAGGGGGGGCCCTAATTTCCGGGGGGGTACTAAACCCAAAGGGGGGGCCCTAAAATGGGGGGCATGCCTAAAGGGGGCCCAGGGGGGGGAAAATGCCACAGGGGGTCCAATACTGGGGGGGGACTATGCCTACAGGGGCCCTGGGGAGGGAAATATGCCTACAGGGGGGCCAAAAGGGGGGGGGACTATGCCTACAGGGGCCCTGAGGGGGGGGGAACTATCCTAAGGGGGTCCTAATACTGGGGGGGGGACTTGCCTAAGGGGGCCCCGAGGGGGGGGAAATATGCCAAGGGGTCCCCAAAACCGGGGGGGGGGACTAGCCTACAGGGGCCCGAGGGGGGGGGGCTATGCCCCACAGGGGCCCTAATACGGGGAGGGGGGGTATGCCACAGGGGGCCCCAATATTGGGGGGGGGTATGCCCCACAGGGGGGCCCCAAAAACTGAGGGGGGGGGGGAAAAATTTCCCCCCAAGGGGGACTTAATTTTGGGGGGGGGAAAAAATAGCCCAAAGGGGCCTTAATATGGGTGGGGGGAACGATGTAAGGGGGCCCTAATCCCGGGGGGGAACTTTTCCTACAGGGGCCCCAAAGACTGGGGGGGCGACTATTCTGCCTACAGGGGGGCCCCAATTTCAGGGGGGGACATTCGCCCACGGGGTCTCTAATCTACAGGGGGGGGGGACTATTCTGCCTTAGGGGGTTCTAATCTACAGGGGGGGACTATTCGCCTACAGGGGGTCTTAATCTAAGGGGGGGGACTATTCTCCTACAGGGGGTCTCAAACTACAGGGGGGGGCTATTCGCCTACGGGGGTTCTAATCACAGGGGGGGGGACTATTTTGCCTACAGGGGGTCACTAATCTACAGGGGGGACTATTCTGCCCACAGGTGGGCTCTAATCTACAGGGGGGGCTATTCTGCCCACAGGGGGGGCTCTAATCTATGGGGGGGACATTTTGCCTACAGGGGGGGTCTAATCACAGGCGGGGGGACTATTCTGCCTACGGGGGGTTTAATTTACAGGGGGGGGGGTTTCGCCTACAGGGGGGACCCATCTACAGGGGGGGGGATAAACTGCCTACAAGGGGGCCCTAATCTACAGCAGGGGGGCTATTCTGCCCACAAGGGGGGCCCCAATCTACAAGGGGGGGGGGACATTTGCCTAAGAGAGGCCCTAATTACATGGGGGGGACTATTCTGCCTACAAAGGGGGCCCTAATCACAAGGGGGGGGCAAAATTCACAGAGGACCCCATTTTACCCCCAGGGGTGGCCCAAACTATGCCCGGGGCCCGAAGGGTCCTACTTTTCCCCCCAAACTATTAGCACTGCCCGGTGGATGCTTACTACCGCCCGGGGCCCCCCATTGTACCTACATACCCCCCTGGGGGGGCCCCCTAATTACCCCGGGGGTAATCTTCCATTTTGGGCCCCTTTTAAAGGGGAGTTTGTACTGGGGGAGGGGCACTCAGTGGGGAAAAAGATAAAAAAAAAAAAGAGGATCTCAGATGTTTGTTTGTAAATTCACAGGGGAAAATGGGGGGAGGGGGAAGTCTCATGGGGTTGGGCCGAATAAAAAAAAAGAGAAAGTGGAACGACCCCTCAGACAAAACGTCACCCGTGCGGCCCTAAAAGTAATAACTATTTGCAGAGCACATGTGACCTGGTATCTACCACATGATCACTGTATGGGGGAAATATTGGTTTTTTTGTTTTATGGTTTATAATCACACAGTATGGCGGTATTATTCAGTATTTTTATGTTGGAGATATGTGGTGAGATTGGCGGGATTAAATTTTTCTTGTATATTGTTGTTTTTTTTGATATTGGGCTTGGTATATGGTTTAGTAAAAACATTATGGGTGCTAGTCAGTATATGGTAGTGATAGGTGCGTATTATTTTGAATTTATATATGTTTTTTTGGCAAAAATTTTGGGCTGGGTTTAAAAGGGTTTGCCATAACATTAAATGGTGACATGTAGGGATTTGCTGGGCCTTGATAATCCGCAAGAACTAAATCCAAAAACAATGGCACAAATTTCATTTTTTTTTTTCTTGTGACCCCCCCAAATTTTTTTTGTGACCCCCAAAATTTTTTTTTTTATTTTTCTGGTGTGACGATGGTTTGGGATGGGTGGGACTCGTCGGGCGGCCGGGGGGAGAGGAGGGGCGGGGGTTGGGTTGGCCGGGGGGGGGGTTTTGGGGGGGGGGCCCCAGACGCTCCAGCTGTATGGGGCCCCAAAATTTCTGATGGCGGCTCTGCATCCGAGGCACCACTTACATAATTGTGAATATTTATGCCCCAAATCAGGGACAGCTTTCTTTTCTAACTAAGACATTAGACGACTTAAATGTATTCACCCAGGGCTTGTTGGTGGTATACGGAGACTTTAACCTCACGCTTCAATCAGAGCTTGACTCCTCATCCGGTAAATCTATGCTCTCTCACAACAAACTAAATAAAATCAGGAGGATGTTGCACAATATGCAGCTGAGTGATGTGTGGCGACTCACGCACCCCTCCACTCCATATCTTCGTGCGCCACTCACTTTTGCCCGAGGTGGAAGAGACCACAATCGATAATATACTGCTGTCGAATCATGCCCCTGTCCATTGCAAAATTAGTCTACCCAACTATATTCACAAGGTCTTTAATTGGAGACAGAATGATACTCTCCTTAACAATGCATTATGTTTGACAGATCTGAGGCAGGCTACGCAACACTTTATGGTAGATCATATTTCCGACCGCATCGCTCCCAGCTAAAGTGGGAAACTCTAAAATGTATCCTTAGGGGAATTCTGATAAAACATGGAGCTAGATTAAAAAGAGTAGCGGACGCCAAACTGGAGCAGCTACTTGACTAATTAGCCAATTTAGAAGCCAAACACAAGACCTCTAATAGGGAAAAGGATCTTAGAACTCTCCTGAGGGTGCGAAATGACATCACTCAGTTAATGGACCAGAAACGGCGTTGATATAAACAAATTTGCGCACAGGCATATTATGAGTGGAGCAATAAGCCAGACAGGATGCTGGCAAGAGCCCTCAGGGATAGGAGAGCATCACTGTTTGTCCCTAGCGATCAAAGCAGTCGCCGGGAAAGTGACGCATCTAACCCCGAACATATTAGAAACTTTTAGGACCTTCTATCAGACCCTATATAACGCCCGAATTGGCTTCTGTGTCCCGACCAGTGGCACTGAAACAATTTCTATCTGAAACAGCCTTGCCAAAACTCCAGCCCGATAGGCTAAAGGATTTGGTTTGTCCCTTCTCTTTAGAAAAACTAAATCAAGCCATTAGCCACATGACGGCCGGGAAAAGCCCAGGACTGGATGGGTTCACTTCCAAATTCTATAAAGTTCTGGACCTTGCTACCCCTTTATTAGAATTCTTTAATTCGGTCTCGGCAGATCAGTCCTTTCCACCCTCCTTTTTGAAAGCCTTCATCACGGTAATAACGAAATAGGGTAAAGATCTGCTCCGATGTGCTAGTTATAGACCCATCTCTTTATTGAATGTGGACACCAAGTTATTTGCCAAACTCATTGCATTTAGGCTGAATAACATTTTGGGGCATCTGGTGCACCCTGATCAGGTTGGCTTCATACCCTTTAGAGAAGCACGTGACAATACACTTAAGACTTTCTCAATTATACATCAAGCACAACTGTCTAAAACGCCTTGTGTGCTGCTCTCCCTGGAGGCGGAGAAGGGATTTGACAGGGTGGACTGGCCATTTCTATGGTCCGTCTTGGCAGGAATGGGACTGGGGCCAGTTATGCTAAGGGCCGCCATCAGAAATTTCAGTGCCCCATACAGGTGAAGCATCTGGGCCCCCCCACGTCAACCCCGCCCTCTGCCTACCCCATCGCCCCGCCTCCACATTAACCCCACCCTCTGTTAACCCCATCGCCCCGCCCGCACTCACACACAGCCCCCCCCCACATCCTCACGCACACAGCCCCCCCACAGCCTCACACACACAGCCTACCCACAGCCTCACACACACAGCCCACCCACAGCCTCACACACACAGCCCACCCACAGCCTCACACACACAGCCCCCCACAGCCTCACACACAGGCCCCCCCACAGCCTCACACACACAGGCCTCCCCACAGCCTCACACACACAGGCCCCCCCCACAGCCTCACACACACAGCCCCCCCCACAGCCTCACACACACAGCCCCCCCAGCCACACACACACAGCCCCCCCAGCCTCACACACATAAAGGCCCCCCCCAGCCTCAAACACACACAGCCCCCCAGCCTCAAACAAACACACAGGCCCCACCCCAGCCTCACACACACAGCCCCCCCCCGCCTCACACACACACAGGCCCCCCCCAGCCTCAAACACACAGGCCACCCCCAGTCTCACACACACAGGCCCCCCCCAGCCTCATACACAGGACTCCTCAGCCTCGCACACACACAGGCCCCCCAGCCTCACACACACAGCCCCCCCAGCCTCACACACACACAGGCCCCCCCAGCCTCAGGGGGGGTCACTGGGGCAGAGGGGGGCTTCACTGGGGCCCCACATTACCGCAGAGTGTGAGGAGGGGCTGCGCTCTTTACATACAACTGCAGCAGAGTCTCTCACCTAGTTCCAGTTCTCCAGCGTCCCCTGTGATCGCAGTCGGCCACTCCTCCCTCTGCCGGCAGGAGTCACTGAAGCCCCGCCCACAGGCAGAGAGAGGGGAGGGGCCGACTCCAATCACAGGAGACGCTGGAGAACAGGAAGGAGGTGACAGACGCTGCTGCAGCTGTATGTAAAGAGCGCGGCCCCTCCTCAGACACAGAGCCGCATGGGCCCCCTCCTGAGACGCAGAGAAAGAGGAGGGCCCAGCTGCTCCGGTCACAGCGCGCAGGAGGAGTGCGTGCATGTCATCAAGCGCAGCTGTGACCGGACACGCAGCGGGGCCCCCCCTTCAGCGTCGCCGGGCCCCAGCCATATACAAAGGCGCAGGCGCCTCACTCATCATGGTACAGAGAACAAGCCTATGGCCTGTTCTCTGTACTATTACTATGAAGCAAGGGGGCGGTACCTGCCGGTGGCAGCGGGCCCCCCCTTGCTTCACAGACTGGCCGGGCCCGGTACAGGAGTACTGCCTGTACCCCCCTAATGGCGGCCCTGGTTATGCTACAGTGTATATGGGCCCTTTACCAACACCCCTATGCACAAATCCGCATAAATGGCTCACTGTCCACACCCTTTCTGATAAGTGATGGAACCAGACAGGGGTGTCCCCTCTCCTCTATTCTGTATGTGCTTGTTATGGAACATCTTGTCAGACCCAACCCAGACATAAATGGGATCCGGTCCCAGGGTCTCCAGTATAAATGCTCCGCTTTTGCGTACGACTTTCTGCTCTATCTCACCCAAGCGCTCATCTCCTTGCCAGCCCTAATGAAGGTCTTACAGACCTTTGGGTCCCTCAGCAACTTTAAGGTCAATCTTTCTAAAAGCATAGCGATGAGCTTGGGTCTTGATATCAATGATGTGGACCTTCTGAGACAAAATTTCCCCTTCTCCTGGACACAGAAATCGTTCAGATATCTGGGGGTCAACATTCCGGCCAATTTGCAACATACCTTTGACCTGAATTTTTCCCCTCTATTTGCCATAGTCACATCGGATTTATCTAAGTGGGGCAGAAGGGACTTTTCTTGTCTTGGCTGGATTAACATCTTGAAAATGAATGTCCTCTCAAGACTCTTATATTTATTTCAAACAATCCTCATTCCTGTTGCCTGGCTCTTTTTTAAAGGCACTAGATAGCTGTCTAACGAAGTTTATCTGGGCTAACAAACATCCTAGAATAGCGAAACATACACTTACAAGACCCAAAACAGAGGGGGAACTAGCGCTCCCAGAGGTTAATATGTATGTATTCTCCGCGGCGGCCAGATTTTCTGACTGGTTCCACCAGCGGACAAACAAAGTCTGGATCCAACTTGAAGGCCCACATGTATGAACCTGTTTAGGTCTAAAACTCACTTTTTTGCCCACTCACTTTTTATATACGGTGTTATATAATAAAGTCATACCTCATACCGATGTGTAGTGAGTGATTTGTAAATGTGTAAAACTGGTGTGCATGTTATTATATAACACCGTATCATCCTTCACGCCACACAACATCTAATCACATTCCTCCCCTCTTTCTTTTAGCGGTCCGTACATCTCGGATCCAAGACCCATCACGGCATTCTGTCATTGATGATGATCTTTGACTGACAGGTCTTATCCCAATCACTTTTGTCTCTTCCCATTGTTTGTTCTGGTGCCGTAGCGTTAATGATGTTACTTGATTGACATAATTGTTAACCAATGAAATGTGATTATCTCTTTTAAATAGTCTAGGCATATGTTTGTATCTCACTTCTGAAGAAGCACTGGTTTACAGTGCGAAACACGCTAAGTTTTTTACTTTGTCTACTGTTTTTAATTCCGTGAAGGTATACAGCCCCTTTTGCAGTTTTAAAAATAAAGGACGATTTTAATATACGCCATCATCCTTGGCTTTTTTTCTGGATCACATCGCTCTCAGGGGCGTTGGTGCATTGGAGACCTGCGACTGCCATGTTATGGGCTACGGCTAAAAAGTCCTGTCTACCCAAACGAGAGTTGTGCCTAGTAGCAGCACAACTCAGCAAGATGAGCATACTTTGTTCTCTGCCGTTACAGTTGGAATTACTTTATGTACTTCACTATTGTGCGCCGCCTTTGTCTTTTTCTTTTTTATTTGTTTATGGGGGAGAGAAGATGAAGAGAAGGTAGTCTTAATTGTTGGGAATGTGATGTACTCATCACCCAGTGTACCCTCAAATTGATGCCCAAAACCTGCGCCCTGAAGAAGTGTTTGGCTAGCTATCAAGTGGACCTTTTAGGAGGAAGGGACAGTAAACTTACCCAGGCATTTCAAGACATGGTTCACGAGATTGACATGGAAGCAGGAGCGTTAACATTTTTGAAGTGTGTAAGATCTAGAGAGTTTAATGGCTGCTGTCTCCATTTTTGGGTTACATGCTTACAGTTGGATCCGAGAGCAGGGACTACCATCCACTTTGAATGTCCCAAATCTCAGCCTGGCCGACTGTTTGGCCAGTCAAGTCTGAACTCTGTTTGAGGCCTGTCCCCTCTTTAAAAACCTTTTTATTCACGTGCTGCAATCAGGTACCCAACAATTGGTTGCCAGTAATGGTTGAGAGAATAGGCGACAGGCCTGTTCTCTATCTAATTTGACCAGTCTCCTGTGGCTGTGTGTTGTTGCAGCCTATTGACAATCATGATGCCAGGCAGCCCAGGTTGAGGTGTGCCAGCCCAGCCCCTGCTGTACCTTGCTGTGAATGTGAATGGTGTAAAAAAAAATTTAAACCCCCCCCCCCCCAAAAAAAAAAATTCTGCAATTATTTATAAGCGAATTTAAACTATTCCCCCATAAAGTACAACTTGTCTCGAATAAAACGAGGCCTCATACAACTGCATCATTGACGAGGAGGCAAAAACGAAAAAAAAATTCTGGTCATTAACTACTTTTCAGGTGTTCGGCTTAAGGGGTTAACCATGGAGAGGTGACAGTCTTCCACCGGGCCCGGGGCCCTGAGCTACTGAACTACCTACTGTTGGCCCATATCTGCCTACTTTGTGCCGGATACAAAGAACCATCTTGGGGCCCTCTATACATAACTCCAAGAGGGGTAAGTATCTCAAAATGTAAGAACCTACAGCAGTTTCCAATAAAATATTGAGTGGTGTCAATAACCTTCACTTGGATATGTGTTTTAAATTGACATCATGGCGCTGGATCCAAGCACGCAAGCAATGTGTTGGTCAAAGGTAACAGCAAGCAACAGTTATTTGCCCTCACAGCACATGCAGCTTCCGTTTTCATCAAACCTCAACTTGGCCTGCACTTGGCACTGGAAGTGGCCCACAAGTTCAAGGGCCAGAGCATCTGTAAGGACCTGTCCAAAATCACACACAGTGAGTTGTGTAATTGTACTGAAAAGTATTTGGGACTGTGTCAACTAATGTGCTTTTTCAAATAAGTGTCAAACATTTCATAGCTAAATATGTAAGGTGTTAGTTCCTGTGAGGTTACACCTACCATTACTGCTTTCCGTCATTCTTAATTTCTCGTTTTGTTTCTATTGCAAAAACACCTATAAAAGACCATTGTCAGTAGAGTTAAGGAACTAATGAGTGTTAACTAATGACAGAAGTAGTGTGTTATGTTAAAGTTGTAGATGTTTCGTAATGTCCACACATCTACAGTAAATCCATTTGATGCACCTTTCGTATCCATTTTTATTTTTTTTTCCGAGGCTTGTGATATGCAAGCACATGTGAGGTCCCTTAATGTGTGTCAAGTTTGGATCTCGGGTCACCACTGATTATGTGTTGTAGTCTTGGCCTTTGACCACACTCACTTTTTGTCTGTTCCACCTGGCTACATCGCAGCAAATAGGCCAATAGATGGCCTATGTCTCAGTCGGGAATGTGTATTGTCAACCATTGGTACATTTTACAATAAGATGAGTTGAAAAGGATTTGACTTGTTCTTCTTTGGCCTTGGTTTCCATTGGCTTTTGGGCTGGTTTATTGTTTGTTACGTGATCCAACCAAATGTGACGTGTGCTGCATAACCCAGACTAACAAACAAGCGCTGGAGGCTATGCATAAGGCTTTTGTAGCTGTCATTTGCAAAACATGCGTGAATACGCAACATGTTGCTTGTTCCGCTGGAGTCTGGAATATTGCGTGTGGCTTCCTGTATGTTCAATTCTACAGGGTTGATGGAACAAAGGTGTTCCAAACGTGCTTGTTGGGTCAATCAGTCGGCCAAATTTGCAGTCTGCCTTTAATAATCACATCCGGTTTGCCACATTATTTTGTCCTATGCCATGTTGATCTAGCCTTACTCAGTGCTGGTTTCGCAACGGGCATTTTCTGTGTAAAGGGATTGACGTGTGAATGTCCTATGCTTTCACCCATGTCTAGTCCTCTTCCAATTACTTGCGTTCAGATGTGTGAGCGATTAGGAGCGATTAATTCTAATTGCCAAATGTTACTTTTGAAATGCTGCTAGCCCACAAACCTGCACTGCAATTTCACTTTCCTGTATTTGTTTACCCCCCAGCCCTTGCTCAATTTTTCTTTTTTTTCTGGTTTCCCTTTGGATGGGCTGTTTGTCACCATTTGGGATTGTTAGGGACTATTCACACACCTGATTTCAGGCTGTATTTCGGTCTGTAATTGCGCTGCACTGCACCCCGAAATATGCCTTGGAATTACGATTAAAATAGCTGGCATAGAGAGGAGTCATGGCTGCTGCCTCTTCAGCGCTGGCCAAAAGAAGTCACATGTAACTTCTTTCCGACATATACGCGGCAGGGATCCTGAAAGCGAATTGCGCCGCCCGTCAGCGCTGCCCCTATTGCGGTTTCCCAGAACGTGCTGATCAGCGCATTCTTGCAGCACACACAGGTCTGCCCCACTAGATGCCATGTGACTAGAACTCTTACCTACCTACAGGAGTGTGTGAAATGTCCGGGGGATCATTGTTCACCTAGGCTTGTTTGCATTTGAAAATTTAGTAAACAGGCAGGTTTTATTGGTGTAACATGTTCAGCGTCATGGCCAAAACTAGGCCCATGGGCACAGTGTTTGTGAACCATCATGGAAAAAAGGGTGTCAAAGTGTACCTAACATGTCATATATGTCAGGCCAATAGCCTCTGACAACCCCCTGTGAAGGTTGGCCAGGTGGTGCATAAAATACCAGAACTGAGATGTCATTTGAGAGTGGGTGAATCTCTCTGCAGTTGTGCGCCTTATACAAATGTTTGGCCAACTATTGTTTTTTATGTTTTTTTTTTTTTTTTACATATTTACCTAAACAATTTCAGAGGCAAGCGTGGCTCCAAAACACTCACGTTCGGCTTGATGAGGATGTGCTAGATGTCTCTGTGACAACATCATGTGATGCGAGGGGCTACAGTGGTTCGGGCGAGCCAGACATTTGCATTGCTTGTGCAGATTGCGTATTTAGTAATGCGACTTTTTCCTATGGTGGGTGATGCCGGCACATTCGGGAGAAAAGGTCTTTGCCACTTTAGCTGAATGGTAGGTGCCAGAAACCTATCGTTTAGAGGCGCATTACAAAATGGCACCCCTGAAAAAGTCGCAAATGTTTCGCGCAGAACTAGCTCGGCTATTAGCAACCACATGAAAGTTCATTAAGTATAATGTTAATAGAGATCAATTCCCTGTTTGAAGTTTGTCAGGGAAGGGTGGCAGCCTAAGCAAGTTGGGCCCAGGACCTAGCTCCAAATACACATTTGGCCAATAAACTACTTAGGGGGCTGGTTCAACATCCCCTCTGTTCAGGCAAATCTGTGGAAAAAAAACCCTGACTAGGCCGTGAAGCGGATTGGGGCCCACAACAAACCCGTACATGAAAAAACTTTGAGACTCTCGGTTCACATATTTTGATCAAAAGATGTTTAAGCTGCCCACGACTTTCAACGTGATCTCAAAATCGGGCAGTCCTATCCTATCTTTACCTCTCAATCGAGCCAATCAGGCCTCCCGCTGGGTCAACCGACCTCCATTATTCAGAGAGAAAAAATAAAAAACACCCAACCTGCAAGCTGGTCAACAATGTAGCTCACTTACCAACCCACAAATGGTCATTACCTGAAGCACTCACACATAGATTTTGCAACAAAGTACAACTAAACAAAGTTGTCAAACCCAACTTTAATAGTGCCCTTAATGCTCCTAGACAACAATGTGAGAGATTGCCTCTTTTACAAAATCCAAGACCACCAAGTTCCGCAGGTTGGGTAAATTTGTGAGGGTGCCCCAAGGACCTTGTGACGCATACAGACTTGATTGAAATTATGTTCAATCATTACAGCACCATAGTGTCAAATTCCATCTGAGCGGGAACATTTGTCAGGCCACCAACTTTGGTTAACATTTACCTAGTCCATAGTGTGCAAGTGTTAAAATATTTATTAAGTCAGTTTACATCTTAACAGCTTGTCTTTGCATTTCATCAACTTGTGTTTCACAAAATATACACATTAGCAGCACTTGTCGAATGGTTTGAAAGTTCGTTGCAGCAAACTCCAGAGCAGTAAGGTGTTTTGTGGGCACAGCAAGAAAACATTGACATGTTTCATGGTTGGCAAGCAAGACTTCGCAACCAAGGTGATCATGAAGTGGGTTACTAAACACAAAAAACACAGCTTATGCTAGTTCAGGGGCGAAACCAAAGCAAGAACAGGCTGGCCTGGTGAAGGCAAGCATGAGTCAAAAATGGATTTGGTGTACGTTGGACAGACTTAAAAACAGAGGTTCTTGGCGCCCAGTTTAGGGACAAACTGGGAGAGCCCATCCACCACGACAAGGTGACCTCAGTTCAGATCGGGCCCTATACTAACCAAAAAATGCCATACTTTTGGCAAAATAAAAAATAACCCACTTTGAGTACAAACGAAAGGCCACTAAGAAGTTAAAAAAAATAAAAAAAAAAAAATACACCATGTTTTCTGGTGTAACCTCTGGGACATGGGGGCCTCATGTCTTGCGACGATGGCTCTGTGTTCGGGTAGCCGCAGTCTTGGCCCTTCTTTTAAGTCCCTTCCTGGACCAGGTGACCATGGGTGGAGGAACCTCAGTCACAGTCCCTGATGACTGGCTCATCTCCTTCTTTACACCCAAAAGAAAAGGGCTGATCATGAAGGAGAAGATGGAAGTTGCAAAAACTGAGGCTCACTCAGGCTCTAAATCTACCCCAAGCCCCGATCCACTGGGTGTTGGTTCTGTGTATGTCTGCATACTGGCATCCACTAACTCTGTACACTTATGTGGGCGGGTGTTCCGGCTAGATTTAAAGGACTCTCAGATCTCCCCGAGCTCATGAGCCACTCGCTTCAGAGTGGTGTCAATGCTGCTGATCAGCAACATCTTAGTTTCCTCAGTGGCCTCCTGGCCGATGCTCCTCTGCTCTTCTGTACGGAGATACAAAAGGAGAGCCTCTGTTAACCGCAGTGCTGCCATGGTGCGACTTTCCTTGGTTGGTGCCGAGCGCGCATCCCCATCTTCAACGGCACTGGAGCTGGCCTGAGCATCCAGCTGCTCAAAAGCCAGAGGAGGAACAGGCATTGGCTCTGCAAACAGTCGAGGTCATGGTCACAGAAAATAAAATAAAGAAGAAATAAAATTACTTAGGCACACAGGTTTAGAACAGGAATCTACACCAAAACATCAGTGTGCATGTGCTCCATGTGTGGCGTGACGCAGGATGCATTTACTAAGGCATGTCACTGATCAACAACAGAGCTTCTGTTGATTCACTTCATGGGAGTTAGGGTTCAAAATCTGTGTAAACACAGATTGTATGTCATGGAGGCAGTGTAACCAGTCAGTCGTACGACAAAACATGTTTTTTTTAGGTAAGATTCAAACACTTCTTGTGCGCTAACTCCACTTTTTTTTTTTAAATCTTTTGAATGTGTGCTTTCAGACAGTGCTTTTTGAGGGGTGTTCTTGAGGGGAAAATGGCCACCAATTAATGATGGGCAATTCAGCCAACCCAAAGAAAGCCAAACTGACCAGGAACAGCAAACAGACCAAAAAGGCAGGCCATAGTTTGTTTAGAGAGAGCAATGTTTGAAAGATCGGCCTACGAGCAGCCAGGGTTTGGCGAGATGGCCCAAACTTTGGGGCACCACAATTTGACTACAAAAAGTGGGACTGCTGTGATAAATATCTAATTAGGCAGCTGGTTGGACAAGGTGTTTGACAAACAAAATGGTTGAATTTGTGGGCAAAGCACAATTAAACACACAATCATTTTGGCTATGCTGGCAAAATACTTTGGCCCTGGGTGGAAAATATTCGGCACTAAGAGGGACCTTTCAAAATTGTCTACGTCTTTGACTTTCCTGGTTGGGCAGAGCAACCAATCACAGCGCCACATTAATTTCATATACTGCTCTTAACAAATGAAAGTGAATGGATGATTGGTTGCTTATGGTGCTTTCACACAGTACGTTTTTGTGGTGTGTTTTTAATGCGTTTTTTGTATGTGTTTTTGGGCAGAAATGTACAGCTTTAATTGCTGTGCCTTTCTGCACAAAAAACGCATCCAAAAACACATCCGAAAAAGGCCTCAAAAACGCACCTGCGCAATGGTTAAGGAAGCCGTAATTTGACAAACCTTCAACATCACATTGAAGGTTACATTACAGTCACCAAAAAAAAAACTAGCAAAGAAACCCACTGCCTACATTGGCCACACAAAGCATGCATATCTGACAGAAGCTGCAACACGTCAATAGATGCTTTGACAGAGGTTACACTTTGTGGATTTGGTAGTTGGTGGTGGGCACATTACTTAAGGCTGTGCATTTTAAAAGCCACAGTCTGTGACCAAATGGTGGAAACTCAAATGACAACACAAACAAAGTGTTAAACACCATAGGGACCAGGCCGTGCACCACTAAACATTAACACTTCGCACCTAAGGGTGCTTTCACACAGCGCAGTTTTAACTGCACTCCAATTAAACTGCCTTTATTACCAGCAAGCTTCTTTCAGTTGCCTAAAGTAAGAAATCTATTACTGTGTCTGAAGTCTTGGGGATTACAAAGACACTAATTGATTACTCACTTTCAAAACAGTTTAGGTAAGTTAAACAAGTTTGCTGGTAATAAAGGCAGTTTAATTGAAAGCTCCCTAACAAACACAATAATGGAAGGATTTAACCATCAAAGAGCAAATTCGCAAATGAAAAAAAAGAAAAAAAAAGATGATGGCAATTGAAAGAGAATTAGCTGACACCTCTGAAAGCCCACACATGTGCCATAAATGTGCCCTGAAAAAGGAAGAAGGCTGGTCAAAACACACATGGAATTCATCAAGCTCCTGTTTGCACAGAAAGGTCAGTGTGGGCAAGGTCTGTCACTTAAAGGGGTTTTGCCACGAAGTAAAATTGAGCTGGGAAGTTTGTAAATTAAATAACAAACATTTTCACCATTCATCATTATTAAAAATTCTGCACTGTTTTTGTTTTAGCTGCTCCTTTAGTGATCCATTGTTTACAGCTCATCTCCAGGGGATACGACCAGGGCTGAGAGCTCCTCCGTCCTGGTCGCACATGCTCAGACATCACCTCTCCTCTCAGGCAGCTACTGAGTTTTCAAACCCCGGGTGCTGTCATTCTACTCCTGTCCTCTGTACTCCTTAGTATTTAGTCAAACAGTGCAAATAAATAAAAAGAAACCTCAATCAGGTATTTGCATTGATAAAGAGGAAAAAAAACTCCACAGGTTAAGTTAATGCAGGGATTTGAATGTTACCTCTGAGCTACAGTGTAGCTACTTACAATTCTATACATACAAAACCTTTCTTTGACTAGAGAGAGGAAAGGCCTGGTGATGTCATCCTGCTAGGTCACATGATATGCAATTCAAACAACTCACACACGCCCCCTTCTGAGCGCACAGAGTTGAAGAGCTGGATGCAGGAGGTATGAAATGAGACTGTGGCAAAACCCCTTCAGAATTATTAATATGTTTGAAAAAAAAAATCACACTCCATATTATGCAGCACGCAAACCCAGTATTTAAAAGGAAAACGATACATTACAACATTTTATTGACACAAAACATAATATGTAACATTCAGCTGAGCTGGCAACATGTGTGGCTTTTAGAACCAGTGACATGTTTAGTTGACCTGGATGGCCTGCCATTGAGGAGCTATTCAGCCAAATTAAAGGGGTTTTGCCACGATGTAATGTTGACGTGGGATCCTCCAAAATGGGTTTTTAATCACATTTCTAAATATATGTGATTACAAAAATTGCAGTCTGAGAGAGCTACAGCCTTCCTTACATGCCCTTGGTTACTTCAAAGCTTCTATTAGATACGACCTGACAAGAGCTGCTGTCTGCTGGACGGGCTTGTGCAGATCACACTTCTTATCTGATGAGACTGAGCTGCAGAAGTTTTTAAGGCACCGTGTAGCAATATGTTTTCTTTTGTATACAGAAAAAACTAGTTGTAGTGTGATTAGATTCCTGCTTTATCTGATGACAGAGAACATGAAGGAGCTTTCAAGCTGCTGTGTAGAATAGGTGTTGTCTTTTGTACACAGAAGCCACAAGTTATAGTTTAATTATTTCAGTGAACATGTCACACAATCCCTTATGCAGCTTTGTGCTCTGGCTGTGTGCGTCTCTCTCTCTTTCAGCTCCGTGATTTGTTTACATTAGCGTCTTAGCAGATAAGGCTCCTCCTGACAGTGCACTCAGAGACTGTCTTGCTGTATTGAGAATCCACTCTTGTACTGTTTATTATTTCACTTAAGTTTTGAGACGCTCCCTTGGATTCCTCACTCCTCACTGGCCCCCACCCTCTCTCCCCTGCAGCTTCATGACTCAGCGTGATTTGTTGACATTCTGCCTGTGCTAAGGACAGAGGTAAGAATCTTTCGTCTCGGCAAATCCCCTTTAAGTATATTTGGCACAACTAGAGCAGACAGTCCCAACTAAAGGTTGACTAGGTCATTCCAAAACGTGGCTGATCGTTTTGGAATGACCTAGTCAACCTTTAGTAGGACACTAAATCTGGTGATCAACCATATTGTACATCTGGCACCAGATATATCAAATTCCTCATAAGCCCAGAGGACCACATCACCACCAAGGCCGAGTTTTTTCAAATTGCTGCATTCCCCAACATCATTGCAGTAGTTGACTGCACATATATCCATTTAATCCCATCATCTGCAACTGTGTTGTGTACCGTAACCGAAAATCCTACCAGTCCCTCAACATACAAGTGACTGTCGATGCCAACAAGTACACCACCAATGTGGTGGCAAAATTTCTGGGGTCAACCCATGACTCATTTGTACTCGAAAATAGCACTTTGTTTGGCCAAATCAATGATGGTACCATCGCCCCAGGGTTTGTTTTGGGTATGTAGAGATGCATCTTTGGATAACTGTGTGAGTGATGTTTATTTGTAGCTTCAACAGGACTACGGTTTCCCAGAATATTAATACTTTTATTTAAATCCTTAGGTGACAATGGTTTTCGCTGACCCGCTGGCTCTTAACACCAAAAAATGAAAAGGAAAGAAAATACAATGCCGCTCACTGTCAAACCAGGCAGATTGTGGAGAGGGTCTTTGGCGTTTGAAGACCAAATTTAGATGCCTGGATGTGACAGGAGGGGCCTTGCTCTATAAACCGGACATGGCCGTCAAAATCTTTATTGCCTGTGCGGTCCTGCACAATCTAGGATTGTGGCATTAGGTACCATTACCAAAAAACTTGGATTTGGAGGAAGCCCCTGAGGATGATTGGCCAAACACACCCCTGCACATTTCGCAGGGCCAGGAAGTACGGTGAGAGGTGACCGCCAAATATTTCTAATTCTGACTTTTTTGAGGGCACTATTTAAATCCAAAGGACTTTGACACATTTGTTTTGAAACATTTATTTAGAAAGTACATTTTGTTTTCACCAAAAAAGGCTTGTAAATTGTGTATATTGCCAAAATTGGGCATATGAACTGGGAGGGATACAATTGGAGATATAGGTCACCACAGAGCACCAACTGAAGGACCCAAAGAGCAAAGAAAAAACAGGGAACCAGAGTCAGATTTCAACACCAAACAGCTTTCTTTCCCTAACATTATTTTGGTATTTGGAGAGGCAATTTGGCCCAGGGCTTCTGGTTTGCTTGGTCTTTGGTTTCTCAAGCTGTGTAGGTGAAAAGTTCACACTACAATGTTAAACGGTTTAAGAAGAATCCAAAACAATGAAAAACAAGTAAAAGCAGTGCTCTGTATACCTAGCCTGAAAGAGCAATCACTGCATTTTCCACAATTAAAGGGGTTGTCTTATTTCAGCATTTGGCAGCCTTCTATGCTGGTTGCCAAGCAGAGCTTGTGAAATGGAGGGGCGTGTCTCTCATCCCAGCAGGGAGTATCTTCCTCTCTGCAGACACACCCTCAAAGTGTGCATGTGAGGATTCATTCTGTGTGAGCTGAGGAAAGGGAGAGGTTCTCAGCTGTCTTTGGAATCATTGAAAGTGAAAAGCTAAGTGCAACTCTGTTAGAAATACATGACTTTGAACAATGAAATACTTATAATGAGGTATATTTTGGTATAATATATAATGGTATTTCAATTGTATAATCAAAGATGGAGGCACTTGTGTGAGTCACACATGGACAGTGTGTCAGGTGAACTGTTTTTATTCTTGGAATGTACCTGATGTCATTCAGTTGCTAATTTAAGGTAAAACAATAGGGCTCAGGATAACATTGTAAAACCTGACTTTCGATATGAACCTAAACTTCGAGATGAAAAAGTGATGTATCATGAAGGTGGAGACTAAAGGTCTGCAGGCCTCATGGGGCATGGGGGCTGGTATGGTCTTGGAGATAGGGTATAAAAGAGACAAGCATGCACTCCAAGTCCCGGCAGAAAACGCGTGGGAGACCCTGAATAAAATGCTAAGCATCCAGGGTCCTGGCAGAAAAACCATTGCGGATCCTGCTAAAAATGCTTGTCACCCTGTGTCCCAGCAGAAAAAACGTTGTGGACCCTACTAAAAATGCTAAGTATCCCAGATCCCGACAGAAAGACTGTTGGGGACTCTGGTAAAAATGCAAAGCACCTCAGGTCCCGGCAGAAAAAACGTTGGGGACTCTGGTAAAAATGCTAAGCACCCTGGGTCCCGGCAGAAAAACCATTGGGGAGCTTGATAAAAATACGATGCACCCTGTGTCCCAGCAGAAAAATCCTTGGGGACCCTACTAAAAAGCTAAGCACCCCAGGTCCTGTTAGGAAAAGCATTGGGAACCCTCGTAAAAATCCTAAGCACCCCAGGTCTCGGCAGAAAAAGCATTGGGGACCCTGCTAAAAATTCTAAGCACCTACTTTCCTACTGGGGGCCCGTATCTACCTACTGGGAGTCCATATCTTCCTACCTACCTACTGGGGGCCCCTATCTACCTACCTACCTACTGGGGGGACTCTATCTGTCTACCTTCTGGTAGGCTCTGCATAGCTACCTGCTTACTGTGGTCCCCGATCTATTTATTTACTTACCGGGGGTCCCTCTCTACTTACCTACCTGCTGAGGGCCTCTATCTACCTTCCTACCTACTGGGGGGATTTTATCTAACTACCTTCTTGGGGACCTTATATAGCTACCTACTGAGGGCCCCTATCTACCTAACTTCGTACTGGGGTCGCCTATTCACTTACTTAAAGGGGTTGTTTCACTACATTGATTCATCTTACCTCGGTACTGTTTTCTTAGTTTCATTTTGAATTCAGGGGCGTGGTGACTGGCTTCTCCTAGGCTGCAGTAGAAGCCGGGTCAGTAGCTATAGCAACTAGTGCTGGCAGCCTATCAGAAAAGATCAAACAGGTCTGGAGCTATAGCGACCTGAGGAGCGGATGCGGCCCATACAAGAGGGGATATCTAGGAATAGATTGGACAAAAATGAAAAAATGCTTCCAAAGAAGTGCGTAAAAACCTCGTCGTGTGTGAACTACAACAATGTTTTACATAGGAATCAATTAAATGAACTGCGGGCGTTTTGGTCGCTGTTTTGGCCGAGGGAACCCTCCGAAAACCTCGTCCAAAACAGTGTCCAAATAAGCCGTGTGAACATGGCCTTACACTTTTGGATTTTTTCCTGCGGATTCCACTTCTTTCTTCATCTTTATAGATGCAGCCTATTTTTTTTTATCACGTTTTTCTCCCCCTCGCCTTCGAAGAGTCATAACTTCTTTTAATTATTCCATCTACATAGATGTATGAGGGCTTTTATTTTGTGGGACAAGATGTACTTTCTAATGGTGTCATTGACCGCACCGTAGAATGCACTGGGAAACCTAAAAAAATTCTAAGTGGAGTGAAATGTGAACAAAAAAAAATGTACTTCAACATGTCTGCAGGGGTTATGTTTTTACAGCATTCACTCATCGATATAAAACGATACGTTATCTGTAATATGCAGGTCAAGACTATTCTGGTGATACCAAATATAAGTGTTTATGTTATGTTTTGATACTGTAAAAAAATATAATTCCAAACATTTTCTATATTTGAAACTTGAGCCGTAGCACCCTTATCTGTGACTAATAACTTTTTTGTACTTCCACCTATGGACCTGAATGAGGGGGCATTTTTGCAGGCTGAACTGTACTTTTTGTTGGTACCATTTGGGATAGATACGATTTTTTTTTATCACTTTTATTCCAATTTTAGGGCATGTGAAATGAATAATAAACCCTGCATTTTTGGTGTTTGGAATTGTCTTTCTTCTGCGGTGTTCAGTGTATAGGATATATTATGTTATATTTCAATAGATCAGACTTTTACAGACATGGCAATATTGATTATGTGTAACTTTTTTGTGACTTATTTATTTTTCTAAAATGGCAAAAGGAAGGTGATTTTTAGTTATTTTTAGGTTTTTTTGCACTTTTAAACATTTTTTTTTCTTTTTACTAATATTTTAAGTCCTCCTAAGGTATTTAATCACTAAGGGGTGCGATTGTTAGTACATTCTATTGCATTCACAAAGCAATAAGGTGTACAAAGATTGCAGTTTTACCACTTCCTTCCCAAGGCAAGAAGTGACAAAACAGGAAACATGGCAGCAATGGAAACCTTCACAAGGCTTCCAGCTGCCATGTAACCTGATCGGTGCACGGTGATCTCGCTGTAGGGGTGCCCTTCAGAGTGAGCGGCACTGTATCTCATTTGCTAAAATGCCGCAGCTGCTGCACCATTGCAGGGATTAAACAGCAGGGAATGGAGTCGGTTCTGTTATCGGCGGGTGTCATCTGTAATTAACAGCCATCCGACACCTTCTTTGTAGCGGGAATGTTGAGCAATCCTGCTACATAGTCGCTTACTGATAGTATGACATAAACATCAAGGGAGACATGTATGATCGGGTTTTTCACCCTTCTCTGGTGTCAAATCCGCCAAAGTGAGTGGCTACAATGTCTAATGCGCCTAACGAATGTGTTAGGCAAATTGCTCATAAGAATCTACACTTTTTTAATGCGCTTAACATGAGGGTGCTTCTGTGGGAGTCGCACCACACTCTTATTATTAGACACATATATGTCTAGGTGCATTACTAGACATATATGTCTAGGTGCATTACTGCTGGAACAGGCAGACCTATTCCAATGTGGTCTGCCTCAGTTTGAGGAGTCAAGGTGGAGCTAGAGTTGCTGTTGAATGTGAGGTCACAACTGGTAAATCCATTGTGATGTCACAAGAGGCTTCACTGTAGTCACAACTGAGGAGATGCATTGTGATGTCACAAGAGACTTCAATGTGAGGTCACAACTGTATCTCCAACCAGGGTCAAAAGGTCATCCATTCTGATGTCACAAGAGTTTTCAATGTGAGGTCAAAACTGAGGTGATCCATTTTGATGTCACAAGAGGCTTCTATGTGAGATCACAACTGATAAATCCATTTTGATGTCACAAGTGGCTTCACTGTGGTCACAAAGGAGGAGATGCATTGTGATGTCACAAGAGGCTTCAATGTGAGGTCACAACTGTATCTCCAACCAGGGTTAAAAGGTCATCCATTCTGATGTCACAAGAGTTTTCAATGTGAGGTCAAAACTGAGGTGATCCATTTTGATGTCACAAGAGGCTTCTATGTGAGATCACAACTGGTAAATCCAGTTTGATGTCACAAGTGGCTTCACTGTGGTCACAAATGAGGAGATGCATTGTGATGTCACAAGAGGCTTCAATGTGAGGTCACAACTGAAGTGATCCATTGTGATGAAAGAAGCGTGATATTCTCCCTCAGGTAAGCAATATCCGTGGGTAGAATAGAGGGGCTGGAAACCAAAAGCGCAGTTGAATTCTTGCTAGAAAATACAAAACAACCTGGACAGTAGTACAGTGCTCACCTATTTCTGCTGTACGATGTCGCGGTACAGCTCGCTAGAAAGTGTGTGGCACAGAATCCAAAGGTTGTAAGTCCGTGAAAGCAGCTCCGGAACGATCCCGCCTGGGGCTCCACGTGGGACGCCGAGGGTAGAAGATTGCCAAATGATACTTGAACCGGGGTTTTGGCCGTTAAAGTAGAAAAGGAATCGTGGATCTAGAGCGCTAGGAAGGGAACTAACAAGAAGCAATAGTTCTTCTTGTAGAAGATTTTATTGTAACATAACGCGTTTCACTGATATCATCATCAGCTTCCTCAGATGTGCTATACCAAACAGTGTGACAAGTTTATATAGGAACGAGGCTGAATGAACAGCAATTAGTATATCAAAGCGAGGCTGAATAAACAGAGGATTAATGAATGAACGTAAATAGTAAACACACATAGTAAAAGGAACCTCAATGGTAAATAACAACATAGACTTGCATATAAAACGGGGAAGCAGAACAACTGTTATTTGTGCAAATTTAGATCGAAAATACAATGTATATTTCTATGTGCAAGTATAAAGAGTAAAGTGCTTATGCAAATCAAACATAATTTATGCATAAATAAATATAATAAAAATCTGTGTAGAAAAAAATAAATATACATGGTTTGCAACACATAAAAATCATATAAAATATATGAAACGCGATATGACGTAAAAACTGGATAAAAGAAAGAAAAATAAATAAATAATAAAATATATATGACTTTATTATATATATATGTGATTTTATTTTAAAACTGGAGGGTAAAAAAAAAAAAAAAAAAAATTAATTAATTGATAGGTGGGTAAAAGATGTATAAAAAAGCTCTATTTGGCGATATCCAAACCTATTAAAAATTCTAAAAATAACAAGTATATTGAGAGATAGATAATGGAAGGGAGAAAAAAAAAACAGCAAGGGGGAGAACAGATAAAAATTATTTGATGATGGATTCATGCATTTCATTTAAGCCATGAGGTCTAAGTGTGTTGAGTTTATACATCCAATATGCTTCACGGTACCCTAATTGTTTTGCACGATCGGGATATGATTGGTCAACGTGTTCAATAGGCTGTATGGTAAAAACAGGTTCCTCATCACTATGGAAATCAGCTAGATGTCGTGGAATACTATAGACCATCCTTTTGTGTTTAATATCATATCGATGGTTGCTGAGGCGGGAGTCCTACCAGGTCTCACCCCTGACAGAACTTGCTTGCGGTGGCAACTGAGGTGTAGGGAGGTACAGAATCGTCAGGGAGGCTCGTAGTCGGGGACAGGCAACAAGGTCTGGACAGGTGGCAAAGGTTCGTGGTCGAGGGACAGAGGCAACAGATATGGTACACAGAATATTAGACTTTAGGAACTCTTTCTCACAAGGCATTATTGATACGGCAGGGAACCAAGGAAGAGGCAGGGCTTATATAGGGTCAGCACCCGGTGATAACAAATTACTGGCGCACTGGCCCTTTAAATTTAACTGAACTGACGAACGTGCATGCCCAGCTAATGGCAGGAGTGAAGAGAGGTGAGTAGAGAATAGAGCTGCAAGTGCGCCCGTGGCCCGACATGTGGGCCGTTGCGCCACTTGCTGCAGGAGCCGCCAGAGTACATGAGCACCTGTTACAGCCTTTTTGGTCTGAGTCGATGTTTTTTATTGATTTGTTTTAGTTGGGCATATTTTAGAGTCTTATGACTAATAGCCCAGACTGTGCACAGTCGTTTACCGGCGGATTCAATTTTAGTTTCACAACCTGTAACGGCGGAATACGTGAGGTGGAAATCATCGTCACAGCAAAAGTGGAGCTGCTCGGAAGGAGCAGAACTTGGTGTGTCTGTAGTCGAGGGCACAAGATCTGAAATCACGGTGGCGACAACTACTCCCGGAGAAACAATATTTTCAGGTTCCTCAATATCTCGGTACATAGATTCTCGTTCCAGGGCAGAATAGTTGAGCTCTGCCCTCGGAGAGAGGTCTATAGTGCAAACATCAGGCTGTTGCAGAGACAGTTTATCCACCACGTCTCCATCAAAGCCGCCATTAAAAACGGAATTACATTCAGAAATGTCATGAGTATCAATTACAGCACACACCAAGGAGTGCGCTGCCTTTGAATGAGAACCACACGAGTCCCCCCATTTGATCAACTCGGTGGTCCTCCAGTCAAACACAGGATTATGGAGGCGGAGCCAGGGTAACCCAAGAATAATATCCGCAGTGAGTTTCTCCATGACAAAAAAGGAAAGCTTTTCGGTATGCGAACTCCCAACATCTAAAGTGATCTCTGCAGTATGATATTTTATTCTTCCTCCGGTTAGGGAGGTAGAGTCGACACTTGAAACTGAAAAGGGAGAACACAATGGAACTAGTTCCAACCCCAAGGCTTGAGCATCAGCCATGCTGATAAAACTAGCTGTAGCACCTGAGTCAATCATGGCTCGACAAGCAAACCTCTTGGAACTAGAAACCAAGGTTACGGGCAAAACAAACTTGTTATTAGAGTTAGAAGGTACCTGTACATCCGAGTTACCTTCCTGGAAATTGCTCAGGCCTTTGGTGTTTCCTCGGGGTGACTTGGGCCTAGTCGGGCAGTTTCTCAGAAAATGGTCCGGTTTCCCACAATAAAGGCACAATGCGCTCTCCAACCGGTGTCTCCTCCTGGTGGCAGCAGATATGCAACCCAACAGCATGGGTTCTTCATCGGAAGACTGAGAGGGAGATGGAAAAGAAGAACTCTCCAAGAAGTTAGAAGGAGGTTTTACAGGAAAGCCTGACTTGAGCTGAAGAGCAAACCCCCTTGCTTTTCCCTGCGTCTCTCCCTTAGTCTTCTGTCAATAGTTACGGCTAAAGTCATAAAGTCATTTAGGGTCTCAGGGGTTGGGTGGCTGACCATAGCATCCTTTACAGCATCAGACAACCCTTGCCTGAAGAGGGTTTTTAGAGGTTGGTCAGACCACCCGGTCAACGTACACCATTGGCGGAACTCTGAACAGTAGTCTTCGGCTGAGCGACGGCCTTGCTGAATAGATAACAGCTGAGATTCTGCCCATGTCGCACGGTTGGGATTATCATAAACATGGCCTAGAGCTAAAAAAAATCTGTCCACTGATCTCCACTCAGGGGCTTCAGGGGGTATCGCTAATGCCCAATCCTGAGGTGGGCCCTGAAGGAGAGACACAACAATTTCTACTCTTTCAGCCTCAGTGGAAAAATAGTTGAAGCGAAAAAATAGATGACAGGATTCTCGAAAGGTTCGGAATCTGTCAGGTATACCATCAAAGCGATCCGGTAGCAGCATCTTAGATTTCTGACGGGTGCTAGGATCCACAAAAGCAGGGGCAGGTGGGGACACAGATGGGATGGCAGGTCCGGGTACCGGGGTCGTTATAGCGTCCAGGGTTGGTGAAATCATACTAGGGAATTTGACGGTCATAATATCTGGCTAGGAGACTCCTACATGGAGTTATGGCATAAGCTGGCAATATGACTATGTCTTAGTGTCCGTCCCCTGCATGTAATTAGCCAGCCCTTCTCTGAACCAAGCAGAAGGAGGGGCTATGGAAGGGGAGGATTGAGTTCCTATAAAACACCTTGGGGGCAAAAGACCACGGTCAGATCCAGGAGATGGCATCAAGCGTAGGTCTGTCGGATTGACTTTAGCTCTACTACTCAGCTTCTTAACCAATTGAATTGGAAAAGGTCTGTTTTTTGTATTTTATCCCCTTTTGTTTATATACTGTTCTGCACGATTTTATGTATGTGTGTTATTTTGTAATTTTTGGTTGCCAAATCGTGCAGAAAGTGGGGGGCCCTGTGTGTGTGTCCAAGATGGACTGTGCACTAAAGACCCCTCTGTGTGTGTCTCTCCCTTTCCCTGGCACCTAATTGAGGTTGGCAGTGGGATTTAATTCCCTGTCCTTAATGTGTGCCCCTGTGCCCTCGATTTTCTCCTCCTTGTGCCCTGTTCCCAGACAGACAGGTAGATAGATAAGCAGGTAGGTAGGGGTAGTTGGCTGTCTTGGACAATGTGCCTGTCAGGAAGGGCACTGAAGGATAAGATGAACCCACTTTATGCCCGGTGGGTGCTCAGTGTTAGTTACAGCTGGTGTCGGCCTTCAGGAGCAAGGATTGGAGTTATTACCAATCCTGGCTGTTTAATTACTTAAATGACACAGTTAATGCAGCATCTGGTCAGTTATATAGATGGACGTGCTACCTCCACCTCCCGATAAGCTCCCCTGCAAAGCAACAGGGTGCTGACCAGCAGTCACAGCAACATGTTCAAAATATCCACTTTTTCAGTTTTACAAACAAAAACAAAAACTATAAAAAAAACAACATTATGCCCAATTATACCATCTGCCCCCAGGGCCTTTATCCACTTCGCAGTCTGATCAGCCAATCCCCTCTTCCCTTAAAACTCTATCGACTGACTCAGTTTGAGTTTTGGAAGAACCCTTTGCTGCAGAGAAACTTGAGTCAGTTATTGGGGATCTTCCAGGAGGGAAGAGTCCCAATTCCGATGGGTTCATGGCTAATTTCTTTAAGAGTCTCCTACCTTCTCTTTCCCTGCTCTTACCACTGGCGTTTAATGATATCTTGACGTCTTTACAGTTTTTCCTCAGGCTCCTCACTGTATGTACTAATCATAGAGAATTTGATGGAGTCCATTCGGGCCAATCCTGATGTCTAAGGAATCGGGATTGGGGAGCACAAATTCAAATTTTTGGTTTTCGCCGACGACCTCTTGTTTTATCTAACTGATCCTCATATCTCGCTTCCTTCTGTGATGTCAGAACTGGTGCGTTGTAGTGAGTGGTCTAATTCTAAAATCAATTACTCTAAATCGGAAGCTCTGAGCATTACACTTGACCCAATCCTAGTCGGATCGCTTAAATCAAGCTTTCCGTTGCCTGCTAAAGAAATCTCCTATTTATGTATTTCACACCTATTTGATTCTTCTCTTCTATGCCCTTAAGGATTACATAGATTTTATAGGGTTGGTGTCAGAGGGACCTTTCATGGTGTGGTTGGATGAACATCCTGTAGATGTCCATTCTCCTCAAATTGTTACATCTCCTCCAGCCTTTACCCATTTTTCCTACATGATTTTGGAACAAGGTTCAGCGTAGCTTCAAGGAATTCATCTGGTGCACTGGTCGCCTGAGAATTTGAGGACTCTTATCCAGACCCAAAGATTCAGTAGCAGTGGGACTGCCTGACTGCAGACTATTGTACCTGGCTACTGCTTATACAAGATTCCTAGACCTGATTCATAATTCTCGGGGAAAACTCTGGATCTATATCGCACAAGCAGTTTGCCCTTAGTCATTGACATCTCTTCCTTGGGCTCGGGATTCTGCTTTTCTGACCCAAACATTCTTTCATTTAGTGCAGCTCATACGTTGGCCTTAAAGAGGTTGTCTCACTACATCGATTCCTCTAACCTCATTCCTGTTTCCTCGGTTTCATTTCTTGAATTCAGGGGCTTGTTTACTGGTTTTAATGGTCTGCAATAATGAGCTGCTGAGGACACCATCTGTAGATATAGCGACCAGCACTGCCAGCCTATCAGGAGAAATCAAACAGGTCTGTAGCTATAGCGACCCGAGCTAATGCAGCCCATACAAGAGGGGATATCTAGGAATAGGTAGGGCACTGTTAATGGACACATATTGCAAAGTTACTTGTTTTTGCAAGATCTTTAACATAAAAAGTAATCCTTGTAGTGAGACAACCCATTTAATCCGTAAACCCAAAGCTCTTAAACGATGTTTTGAAGGGGCAACGTCCTTCGCCCGGACATTTTTTGAGTATGCACAGCTCCAATATTTTGTTAGTTCTACCACCAATGAGACAAATTTCCATCGTACTCTGGCACCCTTTGAAAATCTCTGAGTATCTTCATCCCTACCTAGACATTTAATTTTGCCTATTTACCAACTCTTCCTTTCTCCTACTGCTCAGACTCTCCCTCCTTGTTGTAGAACGTGTAAGAAGAAATTACAGAAGACCTTCTCGGAGGAACAATGGAAAAAAAAAATTTCTGACTAAGCAGTTATAACTAGAGATGGGCGAATTGATTCTAACGAAGTGGAATTCGTTTAGAATTTCAGGAAGACTTCGGTTCTGAATGAAGTCGAAGTTTGGGATAATTTGCGGGAACGAAGTGTGTTTTTGATTGATAAAATGGCTGCGAGCACATGGCGTTACATGGGGCAAAGCACTCTGGGAGGAAGAAGGGCATAGCCTACATGACATGTGCAGAGATGAAGCCAATCAGAGACCGGCGGGATTCTGTGACGTCACCGCACTATATAAGTCCGGGCGCGACGCTGGGAGCTCATACCGCTCTCACTGTACTGATTAGGGAAGGTGCTGCCACGGCTGCTTATGATATCTCTTACTAAAGAACTGATTTTTATACAGTGATTTTTGGGGGTGTCTCAGCTTTTCTCAGAGACTGCTTCTCTTATGTTCTAATTCTGATTTTGTGGGGTATTTGAACTGAAGTCCAGTGTGCGTCCAATGCAGCTGCATATACATGTTAATGCTATCTGCTCACAGCACATTGAATATCCAAGGGTTATCTAAGCCTGTTCCTGTTGTATTCATTTAAAGAAACAGCGTTTTTACAATCCAATTACCACTTCATTTGTGGTTGCTCATTTCTTTTGCGCAATTTACATCCAGGGGTTAATTAAGCGTTGTTCTGCTGTTGTGGTCACTAAAAGAAACGTTCTTTTTCACAGCCAAAAAAGACATTTTGCCTGTAGCATAATTCATAACCGAAGGTTAATTACAAGTTTTTCTGTTGTGTACCGTAAAATACACGCCATTTTAACACGCTACAAAGCTGGTAATTTTTTGTTGCTCAATTCTTTTGCACAATTTACATCCAGTGGTTAATTAACCATTGTTCTGCCGTTGTGGTCACTAAAAGAAACGTTCTTTTTCACCGCCAAAAAAGACATTTTACCTGTAGCATAATTCATAACCGAAGGTTAATTAATTACAAGTTTTTTTGTTGTTGTGTACCGTAAAATACACGCCCTTTTAACATGCTACAAAGCTGGTAATTTTTGGCAGCACATTTCTTTTGTGCAATTTACATCCAAGGGTTAACTAAGTATTTTTCTGCAGTTGTACTTAGTAAAAGAAACCGTTCTTTTTCACCGCCAAAGAAGAAATTTTGCCTGTCGCATAATTCATATCCGAAGGTTAATTAAGCCTGTTTGTGCTTTTATATTCAGTAAACTACACAGTGTTTTTAAACCGCACATACAAGTAAATTTTTCCTGGCCATTTGTGGAGCGCAATTTATATCCAAGGGTTACCAAGCTAGTTACTGGGTTCATTTGGAGTCAAATACAGGGTGTGTATTTATCATATGCAGATATCTTCATCAAACAGTGTCTGTACATTTTAGAACAAACAGTATGTCAGACAGAGAGGTGGCAGGCTCTTTACCTGCGAGTTGCAGTGGCACAAACATTCCTGGAGCAGGCCCATGTCGCAGCACAGCAAGGGGACGTCGCAGCAGGGGTCACTTGGTGAGGACACAACTGCCGCTGTCATCTAGCGGCCGTGTGCTGACCAGCAACCCAAGGGTTCTTGATTGGTTGACTAGGTCATCCACTTCCTCCCAGATGACATCTGACAACCCCAGCCAAGAGTCGGTGGGAACGTCAGACACAACCCTTAGTTGGCATGGCCCGGGAGCGGGTCAGCGGCCCTCACCTGTCCTCAACCCGCCTCTGTCCCATCTGGTTCCTTCAGCCAGAGATCTACTATGTGGTCTGGGCTCAGCACCACTATATAGCGAGTATTAACAATTTGAGGAGGACAGTCAGCAGCTATTTGGCAGCGAAGAAATGGGGCCAATATTCCCTGCTTCCTGCAGAAGGCGGCAAAGTATAGATGTGGAGAGTGGCATGGGAGGTCATGTTGTGAGGGGTCAGCCTCTGCATACCAAGACCGGTGATGAGGACAGCAGTGACGATGAAACACAAATAGATGATGATGTAGCCGACCGCACTTGGGAGCCGGGTGAGGCAAGGGCTTCATCATCGTCAGAAAAAGAGGGCGTCAGCTTGCGCGTCAGGCTGCGGCGCAGCCAGCAAGTGGGTTGTTTGGCCGTGAGTCCACAGGATAGCAGCAGTGTGAGGTCGGAAGCCAAGCGGCCACGGGGTAAAAAACCAGCTTTGCAGGTTCAAGAAAGTAGCGGCATAGGGGCTCAGCGAGGCAGCGGCGGTAGTAGTCACAGTGCGGAGCGTTGGCGGTAAAATCAGATACTCGGCGGTGTGGCAGTTCTTTGCTAAGACACCGGAGGAGCCGAATATGGGTATATGTAGAATCTGTAGGCAGAAAGTGAAGCATGGCCAGGGAGCTAACGTTGGCACCACGGCCCTGTGTCAACACATGCAGCGTCACCATCCAGTGGCCTGGGAGAAACGTGGCTCAGATGTGGTGGTCCATCCTGCCGCCGCAGCAACAGCAGCAGCAGCGCCCAGTGGCACGCATGCCATTGCAGCCAGTCAAGGCTCCACCACCTCTGCAGAAGGGAGCTGTTTCTCTTTGCCATCATCTCCCGGTCCAGATGCTTCTGCTCCTCGCTACTCATGGCGCCAGCAGTCGTTCAGCGAGGCGATTGCAAAGAGACAACAGTATGCGTCCAACCATCCTAAGGTGCAGAAGCTGACCGTGCTCCTGTCCAAGTTGTTGGTACTGCAGTCCCTACCTTTTCAAATGGTGGACTCTGCACTGTTCAGAGAGCTTATGGCTTGTGCCGAGCCAAGATGGAGAGTTCCAAGCCGTAATTTCTTTTCCAAAAAGGCAGTACCAGCACTTCATAAATATGTAGAACAGAAGGTGGGCCAGTCCTTGAGCTTATCGGTTTGTTCCAAGGTGCACGGCAGCGCGGATGTCTGGAGCTGTAACTACGGTCACGGCCAGTACATGTCCTTTACGGCCCACTGGGTGAATGTGCTTCCTGCCCAGGCACACCAACAACTTGGACAGGAGACGCTGCTTTCTCCTCCATGTTGTCAAACTGCGGCTCCTGCGCCAATGTCCGCCTCCTCCTCCTCCACCACCACAACCATCTCAGCCTCCACAAGTACTGCTCCATCATACCACATGTGTAGGGCACAGCGGTGTCACGCAGTTCTACACCTGGCTTGCCTCGGCGAACAAAGTCACACAGGGGAGGAACTGCTCCGCGTCATGCAGCAAAAAATTGATGTGTGGCTTTTTCCGCGCCAACTGCAAATCGGAACCATGGTGACGGACAATGGGAGGAACATGGTGTCCGCGCTGCACCGAGGAGGGATGGTCCATGCGCCCTGCATGGTTCAATTTGGTTGTGAAAAGGTTCCTGAAGTCTTCCACCGATCTTCAGAAGAATATGAAAATGGCCAGGAAACTGTGCATGCACTTCATCCATTCCTACAAAGCCAGGAACATCCTCCTCGAGTTGCAGCGGCAGACCGGCCTCCCCCAACACACTCTGATATGCGATGTTTCCACCCGTTGGAATTCCAGCCTGCACATGTTGGACCGACTGTATGAACAGAGAAAGGCCATTAACGATTTTTTGATGAATCCAGGCGGACAGGTACTCCCCTGTGTAACTTTGATGTCAGCCAGTTGCAGCTCATGCGTGACACCTGCCGTTTGTTGAGGCCATTCGAGGAGGCGACGTTATTTGTCAGTTTGCCAGGACTACGGGATGAATAACGTCATTCCACTGCTTCATGTCCTGGAACAGATGCTGAAAAACCTGTCTGGGCAGGGGACTGGAGACATGGCGACTACATCTCGCGGCCACATGAGTCCGGGGTGGACTGAAATGGAGGAATAGGAGGACATTGGAGCAGAAGCATTGTCTGGTGAAATGAGTGGATTTTCTACCCAGGTGCCAAGAGAGGAGGAGCAGGAGAGGCTGGAGGCGGTAGATAGAGATGAGGAAGACGAGGCAGATGACCCGCAAGCACCATGGCAGCATACAGTGGAGATGGAGGCAGGGAGCCCCTTGGAGTCACTTGTGCAGATGGCCCGCAGCATGCTGATTTGCTTGGCTAGTGACAACCGATTAGTCAGCTTCCGGCAGAGGGATGACTTCTGGCTCTCCACCCTATTGGACCCTCGCTACCGGTCCAAAATGGGAGCCTTTATCCCAGCTGCTGAGAGGGAGGACAAACTCAAATACTATAGGGAAATCCTCCATAGTCAGTTGGCCACTGCCTATGTGTGGCATCATCCCTCCTCTGACAGGTCTGACCGGGGGGTTCTTCAGCGCTCACGTACTACTGCCGCGGCTGCTGGGTGAAGATGGGGGGCGGGGGTAGGAGCAGTACCAGCTTCATCAGCAGCAACCTAAGTCTGGAGTCACTGATGAGCAGCTTCCTTCACCCGCCTAGTGAGGAGGGCAGTCGCCAGCAGCAGCAGCAGCAGGACCTGGAGCAGACCCTGAACCAACAGGTGGTGGCCTACTTGGACAGCACTCTGCCACCCCAGTTAGAAGATCCGCTGGACTACTGGGCAGCCAAACTGGATGTGTGGCCGCAACTTGCCGAGTTTGCAGTGGAGAAGCTGTCCTGCCCGGCCAGTAGTGTAGCATCAGAGCGGGTGTTCAGTGCGGCGGGGGCCATCGTTACCCCAAGGAGAACCCGCTTGTCCACAGGAAATGTGGAACGACTGACCTTTGTCAAGATGAATCAGTGCGATGATCGGCCATGGATTTCCACAAACCAATGCCTTAGGCGTCAGACTACATCAGCCATGACGCCTCACCCAAACTGTGAGAAATTAGTCTGGGTTCAAACTACCTGCCGTAACCACTATTCTGATGCCGCCACCCGCCTGATGCCACACATCTGCTGACAGTTTCTCCATCTGCCTACCACCATCTTTACCAGGGACTGGTATTGCCACCCACCTCCACACTCTGTCATTGTGCCACTCTATGACCTCATGCTGCTGCTGCTGTTGCTGGTGCCGAGACATCCACACTGTGTCATTGTGCCACTCTCTGACCTCATGCTGTTGCTCCTGCCGTCACCTCCACTCTCTGTCATTGTGCCACTCTGTGGCCTACTCCAGTTTTTGCCACCTCCAGAATGTCATTGTGCCACTGTCTGACCTCATGCTGCTGCTGCTGTTGATGCTGTCAACTCCACACTGTGTCATTGTGCCACTCTTTGGCCTACTCCTGTTTTTGCCACCTCCAGAATGTCATTGTGCCACTGCCTGACCTCATGCTGCTGCTGTGGCTGCTGCTGTGACCTACACACTGTGTCATTGTGCCACTGTCTGACCTCATGCTGTGGCTGCTGCCGTACCCTCCACACTCTGTCATTGTGCCACTCTGTGGCCTACTCCTGTTTTTGCCACCTCCAGAATGTCATTGTGCCACTCTCTGACCGCATGCTGTTGCTGCCGTCACTTCCACTCTCTGTCATTGTGCACTCTGTGGCCTACTACTGTTTTGCTACCTCCAGAATGTCATTGTGCCCCTGCCTGACCTCATGCTGCTGCTGCTGTGGCTGCTGCCGTGCCCTCCACACTGTGTCATTGTGCCACTATTTTGCCTACTCCTGTTTTTGCCACATCCAGAATGTCATTGTGCCACTGTCTGACCTCATGCTGCTGCTGTGGCTGCTGCTGTAACCTCCACACTGTGTCAATGTGCCACTCTGTGGCCTACTCCTGTTTTTGCCACATCCAGAATGTCATTGTGCCACTGTCTGACCTCATGCTGCAGCTGTGGCTGCTGCCGTAACCTCCTCACTGTGTCATTGTGCCACTCTGTGGCCTACTCCAGTTTTTGCCACCCCCAGAATGTCATTGTGCCACTGTCTGACCTCATGCTGTTGCTGCCGTCACTTCCACTCTCTGTCATTGTGCCACTCTGGCCTACTCCTGTTTTTGCCACCTCCAGAATGTCATTGTGCCACTGTCTGACCTCATGCTGCTTCTGTGGCTGCTGCCGTAACCTCCACACCGTCATTGTGCCACTCTGTGGCATACTCCTGTTTTTGCCACCTCCAGAATGTCATTGTGCCACTGTCTGACCTCATGCTGCTGTGGCTGCCGCCGTCACCTCCACACTCTGTCACTAATGTTGCCACCTGAGCTCTCAGCTTGTTTTTTTCCATCTGTCGCTGCCATGACTTTATCAGGCTACATTCCCGCTTCAGTTTTTTGGTCAGTTTTGCCCTCTTAAGTGCCCAGGGAATTTTAGAGTGAAGTGATTCTAAGAGCGGCGGCAGTAATATGCGTGTCATACTAAAACACAACATTGTATGAAGACCAAACCAAGCTCCCTCTGCATATTTAAGCATGGCACAACGTTCTACAGCACCCTGCAGGCTCTGTGCAGCCTGGACATAGCTGTTTTTAACGCAATTCGTCCCGAAGTAATTCGGACCGAAACGAATTTTGACGGAAAATTCGGCGAAGTGACCGAATCAAATTTTTTTTAAATTCGCCTATCTCTAGTTATAGCCCAGGAAACCAGTTTTAAGATTTTATCACAGTGGCAAAGGGTGCCAGTCCTATTACACAAGTGGTGTCCAAATGTTCCTAGCATTTGCTAGTGGTGCAGATGGGAAGAGGGTACTACCATCCATGTCTGCTGGGGTTGTTCTGCTCTTCGGGCTTCTAAAGGGCTGTCCTCAAAGAAAAAGTGGATTGTACAGGCACAGTTGTTCTGGATACTCCTAAAGCTACTTTTCTGATCATGTTCAGATACCTGCAAATCAGTTTACAAGAAACCTTTAACAAGATACCTCTTACAAGCTGCAAAACCAAGGATTCTCTGCAGATGGTGTCAGACTAACCCTCCTTGGAGGATTGAATAGAGAAAGTGGTATTTCTCCATCGTATGGAGGAACTGATTGCACAGATCTCGGAGGATGTAGATAAATTTCTCCGAGTGTGGAATCCCTGGTTGCTTTATCAATCCTCCCAGGTATTCCGTGGCTTGACTAGCTGAGAGCTTTACTGGGGTCTTTCTCCTTAATCAAGGACCCCTTCACTTTTAACATTTTTTTTTACATTTTTTCAAGCAGTTTATGCGTCGACTGGTTCCCGGTGAGCTTCTCATTATTATTATTATATTATTATTTATTTTAGAGCGCCCTCAGTTCCATAGTGCTGTACATTCAGGTTGCATACATAACATAGGTCAAATAACTACAATGGAGATAAATTTTAAAAAAAATACTGGTACAGAAGGAGGGAGGTCCCTGCCCGTGAAGGCTTACAGTCTACAAGGAAGGTGGGAAGAGACAGAAGGTGAGGGGCAGACATGTTTCTGGGGTGGCGTAGCAGCAATGGGGTTAGTGTTGGCTGTAGGCGATCCTGAAGAGATGGGTTTTCTGGTTGCTTTTGAGGGGGAGAGTCTGATGTGTTGGGGCAGTGAGTTCCAGAGAATGGAGGAAGCACGAGAGAAATTGTCACGGTTCACGCCGCGGCCCCTGCTATGCACCGTCAGTGTGCCCGTGTCTCCTGTGTCCCGGCCGCTGCTGCGACATCCCCTGGTGTCCCTGGCTCTTTGCACGAACCTGTCCTGGCTCCTGCCACTCCTGAAGCCTCACCATCTCTGCTTCCTCCAGCTCCCTGGTGTCCTGTGCGCACACGTGCTCCCTCTAGGGGCGCGCACCCAGCACTGCACTCTATTTAAGAGATCAGTGCTCCTTGGTCCGGCCCATTGACCTGTGACCTCTGCTGTCTTAAGGAGCTTCCTGCCTTAGCCTTTTGTCAGTTCGCAGTTGTCTACCAGCACAAGAGCTTGACCCCTTAGCTGCTGATTCTGTTTACATTTTCTATACGTTCATCGTTCCTGCTGAACACTTGCTGCTGCACCAGCTTGCCATATACCTGCTGCCATACCCAGTGTCTGCTTCCATCCTGGACTGTGCCTGCCGTTCACCTGTTACACCTGGACTGTGCATACGTTCTACGACTACATCTGCAGTGCCCTGTCTCTGCTCCAGCACCTGCTACCCGGACCTGCACTTCGGCTACCCACTGCTTGTGTTCACCATCTGCGCTCGCAGTGGGCCCAGAGGATCCGCCCAACCCGCACGTTTCCAGCCACCCGGGTTGGAATCGTTACAGAGATCTTGAAGACGGTTGTGTGAGGAGCTGATAAGAGGAGAGCAGAGGAGAAGGTCCTGTGAGGAGCGGAGATTGCTTGAGGGGAGGTATCTGAAGATTAAGGCAGAAATGTATGGAGGGGAGAGGTCATGGAGAGCCTTGTAGGTCATGGTTGCTAACTTGAACTGGATCCGCTGGGCAGTGGGCAGCCAGTGAAGGAATTGGCAGAGGGGAGCGGCAGAGGAGTAGCGAGGAGAGAGGTGGATAAGAAGGGCAGCAGAGTTAAGGATGGATTGGAGGGGAGCGAGGGTGCTAGCTGGGAGGCCACTGAGAAGGATGTTGCAGTAGTCTAGGCGGGAGATGACAAGGGCATGGAGAAGCATTTTTGTGCTTTCAAAGTTAAGGAATGAGCAGATGCATTCTCATGATGCGAATCACCTGCCTGATTTTTTCCCCATTATATTTGACACCCTTACTCCCTACTTTCCCCCTCTCTCCTTCTCTTTCTTCTTTTTTAGTTTGTTCTTCTCTTTTTCGTTGTGACTAGACCTGTGGGACTCCTATGCTTTGGAAACGTACCTCCACTCTTTTGGACACTCTCATTCACCTTTTCTTTATTATTTGCATCATGTTTCAGTGCCCCCCATATGATTGTTTATAGAGTTATAATATGCTTCTGTGCACTTTGATATTTTTTTGTACTGCTTGATTACGAGAGAATACTCCAAATGTTACCTTTTAGCTTATTCTTTGTTGTATGACAAAATTTCAATAAAAATTCAAATTGAAATCCCCCCCACCCCCCAAAAACATGGGTATCCCCACGTCTATAAAAGTCCAATCTATAAATATATAACCTTATATATCTCGCACGGTAAATGCCGGAAATTATAAATAAAATACACAGCATCGTCGATTTGCCCCAAAGTATTGGAAAAAAAAGTTGAAAAGTTGCAGGTATTTAAAAATGGTACCAATGAAAACCACAGCTGGCCAAAAGCAACGAGCCCTCACACAGGTCCATGGACAGAAATATAAAGTTACTCGTTTCAAGAGATGGGGATGTAACACAAATATGTCAAAAATTAGATTCCTACTGATCTGCAGAATAAAGATAATGTCATTTATACTGCACAGTGAACCTTCGAAAAAAGATGCTGCAATTGTGTTTTTGCTGCCTTGCTTGGAAAAGTGCATTTGAATTTTCTGGGAAGGCGGGGGCGAGGGATGCTTTTTTCATGCACCCTATAGTTTTAATTAGGGCTCCTGCTGCGTCTTTCAGATCAAGAATTGACATGACAATTCTATGAACGGAACCGAAAGACGCATCAGAAAGGCGCATGTAAACACACATCGGTGATCACTTGTCTGAATGCCGATGCGTGTTTTACAGTGAGAGCAATGTAAATCACACTGCACATTGTAGGATGGGTGTTTGGGTCCATCTAGAGTCCAAAACATGGATCCAAACACGCATCTAAAATCGGATCCAACGCGCCGTGTGAACATCCCCCTAAAACATAGCGAAAACCCTATATACTTGGTATTGCTGGAATTGCATCAACCTGCAGAACCGAAGAGTGAACACCATAAAAACAAAACCCCTGCATACATGGTGCAAGTATGTATTTTTTCCTATATCACCCGACTTACAATTTATTTTTAGAATAGTAACTTGTGCCTACCTTGACTTGCACCATTGACAACTGTTTCGTTCGGTGTGCCTTTCCTATCTTCTTGAATAGAATTTATTTTTAGTCTCCCAGTGTATTCTCTGGTATGGCACCACCGCTGGCACAGAAGCCGGGACAGGTGAGCATTGCACCGAAACAGCAGCGGATACCACCGCAGCAATAGAGAAACGGGCACATCTGCGATCCAGGACAGGAGCTGCAGCGTGCACTGTGACACTAAACATGGTAAGGGGGTGAGAGGTGCTTCTTACCTAGGGCTCCATTGTTTACTATTATTTACTCTACTTATTATAAAGGGGTCAGCTAGAATCAGGAATAGCAGACGCCATCCATGGACAGTTTTTCTACAATGGTCCATGATTAGATTTAGACCTACTGCCTGGACAACCCTTTATCTTATCTTGTATGTTTCTCTACAGTCAGTATTCTCACTGCGTAATATGTCAGCGCTAAATACATGAATGAAATCAATCAAATAAACTATAAGAATCCCTGCAAATGTAAAACGTCTCACCTTCTTGTATCTTCACATTCACCTCTGTTTTCAGATCGTTGAACATTCCAGGGATCTCCACACGGCAGCAGTAAGTTCCTTCATCATCTTTGGTGGCCCCAGTAATGGTCAAGGTCACGTCCCCCTGACTGATCTCACCCAATAACTGGTATCTGTCAGATTTTCTCCAGGTCACTCTTTGTCCATCAGTCCTAATGATCTCATCATTGAACCCAATATATGTACGGCGGCCTCGTCCCCAGCACATAGGGTGCTGATCTTTATAAACAGTGTAATTGCAGGGTAAGATCAATCTGCCATTCACTGATCCTGTGACATCTCCTCCTGATACAGACAGAACTGTGGAGGAAAGTGAGATGAGAATTCTTACTGTCCTGTATTCACTAAACATCAGAGATATGGAGCAATTTTTTCAGCCATAAAAATGCCGCCCAACATTTAGCGACAAGTAAGTGACATGACACCATGCCTATAAATACAGCCAAGCATGCTTTTATTTAACCCCTTAAGCCGAACGCCTGAAAAGTAGTTAATGAACAGTTGTAAATCTTTATTTTTTTCAATGACGCAGTTGTATGAGGCCTTGTTCTATTCAAGATGAGTTGTACTTTATGGTGGAATAGTTTAAGTTCACTTATAAATAATTGCAAAATTTTTTCTATTTTTTTCCCAATTTTTTTCACTTTTTTATTTTTTTTACACCATTCACATTTCACACTTAATAACTTGTTAGATTAATTTTACAGGTTATTACAGTCGTGTTGATACCTAAAATGTGTAGGTTTTTTTCTGTGTGTGTAATGTATGCATAATTATTTTCCATTAAATATTTATTTTTATTTTGTAATCTTTTTTATTTAATGTGGCCGTGGGGACGGCCACAAAACAGGACAAATACCGGTCGGATAAACCGACCTGTATTTGTCCATTGCCGTGTGGACATGCCCTTATAATTTCATCTACTACCAATTTGTGTTTGTATGGAGGTGATAGGTGCTCTTGTAGCAATGACTGCCGCTAGGTCTTATTTTCAGGGGAGGCCTTTTATTACAAAGCTTGAAAAAAAAAAATCGCACTAGGTCTTATTTTCGGGGATGTTTTTTCGGTGAAACACGGTATTACAATAGAAAACATTGTGTCACCTAGTTTATATACAAAAACACATACAACCACCTGCACCTGTAAACAGGCTGCTAAAAGTGTGGTAATAGCAGGTGCACCCTTTGCAAATTTATACAGAAATCTACATTTTTCTCTTCTGCCAATAAGGGAAAACAATACACTATTAAATAATATATCAATTGCCATACTAAATTTGTAGTATATATGGTTCTATGTACAGATTGTAACCTCCAATATATTGGATGCACTACACATCCATTATATCAGAGGATAAGGGAACATATATATGATTGTACTCATCCTTCCTTGCGGTCAGTATCAGGGGTTTCCAAACATATTAGAGATCAGCATAATAACAATATAAAACCACTAAAAATTATAGGCATAGAGAGGGTACCTAAACCGGATAGGGGAGGTAATTGGAGAAAGGTCTTTGTGGACAGTGAGGCGTATTGGATTTTAACTTCATATACACGCTTTCCCAAAGGACTAAATTACAAATCAGATCTGTTATACATCTACTAAACTTGGTTTTACAATAGGTAGCCACAGATTTTGGATCAGGTAGTATAGGGTTAACTTTTTAGGAGGGAATAGTCTATTTAAACCAACTTCCGGCACTTATATGTTACGTCATGATTAAGGGTCAAAAGCTAGACCTGAAATGCGTTAACAATGTATGCTCTGTGATTATCATCTCAATTTTTATTGTTTTTTAATATCATGGGACAAATAAAGACTTAATACACTTATCCGAGTGCTGGAGAAATTTGTCGTTTTCTGGATCAAGTGTGCGCACCGGTGGCCAGGTGATATATCTCGTGCACCGAACGATCAACCATACAAACATACAAAAATGGAGTGGTGAGCAAACCTTAAAGAGTACCTATCACCTCCACACAAACACACAAAATATAATAGTAGATGAAATTATAAGACTTTTTTTCCAATACATGTCATTAGAAATGCAGAGGGCTTATGTCATTATTAGAGGGAAACAGATCTTAGTTTCACTTTCTTAGCAGAGCTCTTTATGTAGCAGGGATTCTTTCTGTTGAGCTATACCACCTGTGTAGGGGGAGCTGAGGACATAGCTGCTACATACAGTACAACAGGCACAGCACACTGAGGACATAGTGTGACAGAGTTTATAGGCATCTACATTACACTGTTGCTAGTGTTATATCCATCACAGACATAGCAGCCAAGAGAAAATCAGTGTGCAGATGATGTAGACTTCCTGGCTCCCACCTGCTCAATGGACTCTTCCAGCTCAGGAGCAAAACAGCTGTCACATAGTGATCTATCAAGCTGTCATGTGCCGACTTGGCCTGACTTCAGAGCTGTCTTAAAGGGCCAGCGCTTTTTTAAAAACTGAATTACAGGTGAAATGCTTTGATTTCCCTAATGAAACATATTTAGGGAAGTGATTGTATTTTAGTCTCCTGTTATTTCATGAGGTTTCCCTGGAGGTGATAGGTACTCTTTAATTTCTTTTTGCTTTACTAGTTGTTATAAGTTTGCCCACTGACAAAGATACAGTCTATAATTTTTAAGAGTAGGTTAATTTTAACATTGAGAGATCGAATATCAAAAATAAAATCCAGAAAATCACATTGTATAAATTCTATAAATTTATTTACATTTTGAAGTGAGAAATAAGTATTTGATCCCTTTGGCAAACAAGACTTAACTCCTTGACGTCGGGCATTTCAGGTCGTTCGTCTGCAGCAACGTCTTTTGACGTCGCTGCAGACATCAGAGTTTGCGGCTCCCGATGCCGCAGCAGCGCTGAGAACGGGGCTGTACTACATAGCCCTGATCCCAGCACAGCTCAAGCAAGTGCGGGAAACCTCTGCTTTAACCGCGGATCGTCACCGCAGCGCAATCAAAGGGTTTTCCTGCTCTGTCGGATAATCGGAACGCCCGGTGGCCAACAGACCCCGGGGAATGGCTGCACAGTTAGACCTGTTGACCCAGAGTAGCCCCAGGGCTGTCTCTGTAACAAGCCAGTGATCAGGACAGACTGTGTGCTGTCCTGATCACTGCCTGTGTCAGACTGACATAGATTATAATGTATTAGCATATATGAATATGCTAATACATTAATAAGTGTACAAAAAAAAAAGTAAAACAGTTCTCCCTTCATGGGATTTAAAAAAAAAAGGAAAAAACATAAAAAGTGTAAAAATAAATAAATAATAAAATAAAAATAAATATTTAATACAAAATAATTGTGCATACATTACACACAAAAAAAAAACCTACACATATCAGGTATCCGAACGACCGTAATAACCTGTAGAATTAATCTAATAAGTTATTAACTGTGAAATGTGAATGGTGTAAAAATAAAAAAATAAAAATTGAGTAAAATTTTTTTTTAAAATTCTGCAATTATTAAAGGGGTTGTCTCACTACGAAGATTATAGTTGAAAATGTGGGGACCAAAAATCTAAGGATGTACGTCCTTGGTTACTATTGGCAAAGTGCTACGGTTTTAGAGAACGGGCTGGTTTACATGTGTTTAGCAACGGTGTTTGTTTACTGGTCAGGGAAGCATTCTGTCCTGCCCAGGTCGTGCACATGCAAAGGAAAGGCAGTTAAGAGGAGGGGCAGGGATGTATGTATTGGCAGGCAAGGAGGAGAAGCAGTGAAGAGGATACAATACACACAACCCTCCTGCATGTCCTCTCACTGCTTCTCCTCCTTGCCTGCCAATACACACATCCCTGCCCCTCCTCTTAACTGCCTTTCCTTTGCACGACCTGGGCAGGACAGAATGCTTCCCTGACCAGTAAACAAACAGTAAGCACATGTAAACCAGCCCGTTCTCTAAAACCGTAGCACTTTGCCAATAGTAACCAAGGACGTACGTCCTTAGATTTTTGGTCCCCACATTTTCAACTATGATCTTCATAGTGAGACAACCCCTTTAAGTGAATTTAAGCTATTCCCCCATAAAGTACAACTTGTCTCGAATAAAACGAGGCCTCAAAAAACTGTGTCTTTGAAAAAATAATAAAGTTACAACTGTTGAAACGCAAGGAGGCAAAAACTAAAAAAAATGTTCTGGTCATTAAAGAGAACCTGTCACATAGATTACGCCCCCCTGGCTGAGGGCAGCACAAGGTAGTGTCAGACCTGCTGTTTCCAGCGCTGTGTCCCTTATTCTGTAAGATGCTGTAGTTTCCATGTATTTAATGCTCAAATCTGCAGTTTTCAGCCAGAAGAGTCATTCGAAGAGTCAGGGGTGTAACTTTGGTTCAAAAAGTGGGGGGGAACAATTTTCCTTTAATAAATTCAAATATAACTCCCTTTTTACCTTGTAATCTGTGTTTCACTGTTATAAGCCAATATAGGAGTCCCCACTCCTTTCAACTTCATATAAATACAATTGGCAACATAAATGCTTTAAAAACACTCTTTACTTGTATCAAAAAAGATTAGTAAACAACTTTTGCTGAGCCATTCGGCTTACCACACATTAGAAGAGTCTTAATGTAGGTGAAACACGCTCATCCTCATTAGGGCAGAAGATATCCATCCGGTCAGTCCATTTTATGAGGAGATGTGCCGTAGCACTCAAAGCACTGCACCCGCTGCTGCAACATTTTCAAAGGCTGGACGCCTTCTTCTTCAGGCAATTTTCCCTCTCGCCTTTTCACTCGCCTTCCCTTTCACTTCCCCTCCCTTCCCTTCTCTCCCCTCCTCTCCCTGCAGTGAAGCGACCCCCTTTAACCCAACTAGGAGGTCTGAGGGAGCGCTGTGAGCTCCCCAGCAGGTCGGGGCAGAGCCTGTGCAGCAAACAATTTTGGTGCAATCCATAAGGTTATGAGTGGCTCTCTAATTACTGAAGTTTAGAACCGGACTGGGACTAAAAAGCAGCCCTGGCCATGAAACTGAACCAGCGCCCTTATAATATTACCCCTCTACATGGAAATAAAAAATGTTGTGCAATGCAGCAAATTTCGCTCAACCCCTCCCATCCCCCCATCACTGCTCCATTAAATTTGTTATACACACACCAGAATGAGGGAAATAAAAGATCCCAATCTCACTGTACCAATAGATATCACTTATGTCACATACTGTACCCCAAAACGTATTTTATTGCATTCCATACACCAGAAATGAATTATATTACACATGGTCGCCACAGAAATGACACTACTAACTGCGCCTTAGAAGTGAATTGCACATTGTACTCAAGAAATAATATAATTCATTATACTCCAAAAATGTATTATATTACACACTGAACCCTAGAAATGAATTACATTACGCACTGTACTTCAGAGATTACATTACACCATACACCAGAGATTACATTACACACTGTACCCCAGAGATTACATTACACACCTTACCCCAAAGATTACATTACTCACTGTACCCCAGATTACTACATTACCCACTGTATCCCCGATAATAACTGCATTATTCACCGTACCTCAGAGATTACATTACACACTGTACAACAGAGATTATATTACTCCGTACCCCAGAGATTATTACATTACACACTGTACTCCAAAGACTACATTAGACAAGGTAACCCAGAAATTGTGTGTGTATATACATATATAGAACACAGACACACTACACACTTAGGGTGTTTTCACATGACGGTTTTTCAGCACTGTCAGTGTCGTTTGCTTGTTGGAAATTTGGCCTTTGCTAACGCAGAATTCCGATGAGCAAACGACCCAGACTGCCCGAGGAAGATTTCTCCCTCCTATCCTTTAGTGTTGTCAGTGCGGAAAATGCCTTGAAGAATACTTTGTAGGCACTGACAATATGCGCCGAAAATACTCAAGTAAAATCAGTGTCATCTAAACAATAACACTGATTTACCCTGATTTACATAGGGTATAATGTAAATCAGTTTTCTGCCGGATTGGACGCTGGTTCTGAGGCAGATACAGCACTGAATCTGTCCCAGAATCAGCATTCATATCATTTGCATGAATGTACCCTTAAGATATGTTCACACGGCAGATAGCGGGGCATACTGTGCGCTCTGCTATATGCCGGGTGTTTTAGAAGTACGTGCTGGCCAGTCCACACTTCTAAAAGGCCGGCCCCATTCACTTTCATTTTCCACGGCGCGTAAGTGCAGCGAAGAAGTGACATGGCTAGTCACATGGCTGTACAGTATATATACATCTGACATATACAGTACATACCCCACTCACATGCACACACAATGTCTAGCACCCTTGTCCCTTCCTTACCTGTCTCCTGTAGTCTGGTTTAGTTGGCATTCGGCAGGTGCTTCCCATCTTCTCTGATGAGGGGCACAGGGGAAGTGGTATACAATGGGAGGGAAAGATACAGCCCCAGATACAGAGTGTGCTGGACTGTGAGCAGCGTTCTGATTGGTGAAGCAGCTCCTGCTGACTCCTGCTCTACCAATCAGCGCTGCTCTCCCTCTGCACTGACACTTGAGGCTGCCACCTACTCTGTCCCTGCAAGATGCACGGAAATATAGGAGGCAAAGGGTTAACTTCTTCCTCCTCTGTGCTCTGCTCTCCCCACTTACAGTATTCTCAAGCTTTCATATGGAGTATTTTTTATTGAAATGGCTAAAAAGTGGGGGGCCGTCCTCTCTGTACCCCCCTAAAGTTACACCTATGCGAAGAGTCCTTCAAAGAGTCAGTTTTTTTCAAACCCGGCCAATCGGAGGCTAGCTCCGCCCACCTCAACTGACAAACCTGTTACTTTGAATAGGTAGAAACATGTGAATAACTGTGGGCGGAGCTAGCCTTTAGTGGGCGGGGCTAACACCTACTCATGAATAAGATTTGAGGGGTAAATGCTCTAAAACTGCTGCATCTTACAAAATAAGGGACACAGCGCTGGAAACAGCAGGTCTGACACTAGCTTGTGCTGTCCTCAGCAAGGGGGGCATAAACTATGTGACAGGTTCCCTTTAACTACTTTTCAGGCGTGCGGCTTAAGGGGTTAAAGGGGTTGTCTCACTACAAGGATTGCTTTTTATGTTAAAGATCTTTCAAAATCAAGTCCCTTTGCAATATGTGTCCATTAACAGTATCCTACCTATTCTGAGATATCCCCTCTTGTATGGACTACATCAGCTTCTCAGGTTGCTATAGCTACAGACCTGTGCAATCTCTCCTGATAGGTTGCCAGTGCTGGTCGGTATAGCTACAGACCTGGCTTCTACTGCAGCCTTGTAAAAGTCAGTAAACACACCCCTGAATTCAAAATGAAACCAAGGAAACAGAACTGAGGTAAGATGAATCAATGTAGGGAGACAACCCCTTTAATACTTGGTGGCAAAACCCTTTTTGGCAAGTACAGCAGTCAGACATTTTTTGTAGTTGATGATGAGGAATTTAGGTCCACTCCTCTTTACAGATCATCTCTAAATCGTTAAGATTTTGAGGCTGTCGTTTGTCAACTCGGAGCTTCAACTTCCTCCATAGGTTTTCTAAAGGATAAAGGTCTGGAGACTGGCTTAGCCACTGCATGACCTTAATGTGCTTCTTTTTGAGCCACTCTTTTGTTGCCTTGGCTGTATATTTTGGGTCATTTTCTTGCTGGAAGACCCAGCCAAACCCATTTTTAATGTCCTGGTGGAGGGAAGGAGGTTGTCACTCAGGATTTTACGGTACATGACTCCATCCATTCTCCTATTGATGAGGTTAAGTAGTCCTGTGTCTTTAGCAGAAAAACACCCCCAAAACATAATATTTCCCCCTCCATGCTTGACAGTGGGGACGGTGTTCTTTGGGTCATAGGCAGCATTTCTTTTCCTCCAATCACGGTGCGTTGAGTTAATGCCAAAGAGCTAAATTTTTGTCTCATCTGACCACAGCACCTTCTCCCAATCACTCACAGAATCATCCAGGTGTTCATTGGCAAACTTCAGATGGGCCTGCACATGCGCCTTCTTGAGCAGGGGGACCTTGCGGGCACTGCAGGATTTTAAACCATTACGGTGTAATGTGTTACCAATGGTTTTCTTGGTGACTGTGGTCCCAGCTGCCTTGAGATCATTAACAAGTTCCCCCCGTGTAGTTTTAGGCTGATCTCTCACCTTCCTCATGATCAAGGATACCCCACGAGGTGAGATTTTGCATGGTGCCCCAGATCGATGTCGATTGACAGTCATTTTGTATTTCTTCCATTTTCTTACTATTGCACCAACAGTTGTCTCCTTCTCACCCAGCGTCTTACTTATGGTTTTGTAGCCCATTCCAGCTTTGTGCAGGTCTATGATCTTGTCCCTGACATCCTTAGAAAGCTCTTTGGTCTTGCCCATGTTGTAGAGGTTAGAGTCTGACTGATTAATTGAGTCTGTGGACAGGAGTCTTTTATAAAGGTGACTATTTAAGACAGCTGTCTTTAATGCAGGTAACGAGTTGATTAGGAGCATCTAACTGGTCTGTAGGAGCCAGAACTCTTAATGGTTGGTAGGGATCAAATACTTATTTCTCTCAGCAAAATGCAAATACATTTCTATAATTTATACAATGTGATTTTCTGGATTATATTTTGGATATTCTATTTCTCAATGTTAAAATTAACCTACTCTTAAAATCATAGACTGTCTTTGTCAGTGGGCAAACTTACACAATCAGCAAGAGATCAAATAATTATTTCCTTCATTATGTGTATCTATGTTTCATTTCTATCTGTATCTCATTTCTGTCTATTTTTTTTTCTCTTTTTCTTAATCTTTCAATCTCACTCTCCCTCTCTCTCTTCTAGCAGCAGTATAATGCAAGTAAGTCCATTCAGCTATGCATAAAATATCTCTATTTTCCTGGCTGCTATATTGGAAAGAAAACTTCCACTTGCTTAAAAAGTAGAAAATAAGAAGAAATATCATGAGATCATTCAGACAGGACACCTTGTGTGACCAGTGCACTGACCTATACAGAGAAATGTATAGAGACGAGAAGTAAGGAAATAAGCTACGGAAACAGAAACCACAGCACAGATACTGGTGTCTTATATGCACTTGTTCTTCATTGTGTAGAGACCGAGGATGGATGACTGAGTCTGAACAAAAAATCCTCATTTAGAAGCCTTCATAGGAAGAGTTGGACTGGGCGGTCTGGGGCCCACAGGGAAGTTGATATTGGGGGCCCAACTTACAGCTACTGCACATGAAAACATTACTTGTTAATTTTTAGGCTCCTCAGACATAAATGCATTTTACCACATAATACACATCAGTCTCACATGTCTGTCTCACACATTTGTCACAGTCTAACATATCTTAGACACACGGCTAAGTAGCTCCATCCATATCACCAACAACTCCCCACCAGTCAACATCCCATAGACACCTCCAAGTTTTCCTTAGTCAAACATCTCACCCCTGTCTAAAATCAACACTACCATAAACACAAGCAAGAAAGTAATAGTGAAACCCCATAATGACAGGGTCAGGGTCAGGTGTTCCCTCACTTTTACAATCAGGGACAAGTGTACGCTGCCACTATACAAGCGCCGATATAACCTACAACCAGGGGCGTAACTACCGGGGTAGCAGGGGTAGCAGTTGCTACGGGGCCCCTGCGCTTAGGGGGGCCCCGGGGCAGCTGCTACTGCGTCCGCTACCCCGGTAATCCCCTCCTGGCCCGCCGGCATGAACTTAACAGTTCACTGCGGCGGGCGGGGAGTGCGGGGCCGAGCGCATACTCCCCTGAACGCCCGGGCCCCCCGGCCCGAGCGTTCAGAGGCAGCGCTGCTCGGTAGGAGCAGGACGGAGCGCCGATTGCTCCGCTCTGTTACTTCCCCCTGCCGGCCCTCTGTGGTCACGTGGGCGCGCGCGCGGTGACGTCACATCCCCCGCCCGCCGGGCTGAGCCGCAGAGGCTGCAGGGAGCAGCAGCGGAGCGGAGCGAGCGGCGCATCGGGGGAACGTGGACCGGGGTGAGTAAGTTTTTTCTTATTTTATCTACCCCATATGCCTGCCTATACCCCCATATTCCTGCCTATACCCCCCATATGCCTGCCTATAGCCCCCCATATGCCTGCCTATAGACCCCCATATGCCTGCCTATACCCCCCATATGCCTACCTATACCCCCCCATATGCCTGCCTATAGCCCCCCATAGCCTACCTATACCCCCCATATGCCTGCCTATAGCCCCCATATGCCTGCCTATAGCCCCCATATGCCTGCCTATACCCACCCATGTGCCTGCCTATACACCCCCCTATGCCTGCCTATAGCCCCCATATGCCTGCCTATAGCCCCCCATATGCTCCCCTATACCCCATATGCCTGCCTATAGCCCCCCCAATATGCATGCCTATAGCCCCCCATATGCCTACCTATACCCCCCATATGCCTGCCTATAGCCCCATATGCCTGCCTAGCCCCCCATATGCCTGCCTATAGCCCCATATGCCTGCCTGCCTATAGCCCCCATATGCCTGCCTATAGCCCCATATGCCTGCCTGCCTATACAGCCCCCATATGCCTGCCTATAGCCCCCATATGCCTGCCTATAGCCCCCCAATTTTTGCCTCCTATAGCCCCTATTGCCTGCCTATACCCCCCCATATGCCTACCATACCCCCCATTATGCCTGCCTATAGCCCCCCATATCCCTTGCCTATGCCCCCCCATATGCCTGCCTATAGCCCCATATGCCTGCCTATAGCCCCCCATATGCCTGCCTATACCCCCCATATGCCTGCCTATAGCCCCCATATGCCTGCCTATAGCCCCCCATATGCCTGCCTATAGCCCCCCATATGCCTGCCTATAGCCCCCATATGCCTGCCTATAGCCCCCCATATGCCTGCCTATAGCCCCCATATGCCTACCTATACCCCCCGATATGCGCCTATAGCCCCCATATGCCGGCCTATAGCCCCCCATATGCCTGCCTATAGCCCCCATATGCCTACCTATAGCCCCCATATGCCTGCCTATAGCCCCCATATGCCTGCCTGCCTATACAGCCCCCATATGCCTGCCTATAGCCCCCATATGCCTGCCTATAGCCCCCATATGCCTGCCTATAGCCCCCATATGCCTGCCTATAGCCCCCATATGCCTGCCTATACAGCCCCCTATATGCCTGCCTCCCAAATACAGCCCCTATATGCCTGCCTAGCTGCCTATACAGCCCCCTATATGCCTGCCTGCCTATACAGCCCCCTATATGCCTGCCTGCCTCTACAGCCCCCTATCTGCCTGCTTGCCTGCCTATACAGCCCCCTATCTGCCTGCCTGCCTGCCTATACAGCCCCCTATCTGCCTGCCTGCCTGCCTATACAGCCCCCTATCTGCCTGCCTGCCTGCCTATACAGCCCCCTATCTGCCTGCCTGCCTGCCTATACAGCCCCCTATATGCCTGCCTGCCTATACAGCCCCCTATATGCCTGCCTGCCTATACAGCCCCCATATGCCTGCCTGTACAGCCCCCATATGCCTGCCTCTACACCCCTATATGCCTGCCGTATACCCCCACAAGCCTGCCTGTATACCCCCACAAGCCTGCCGGTCTACTTATATGGGGCCCCTTTAGCTACCTAAACCCTACCTATATGGCCCCTATAGCCCACCTAACCCCTGTCTACCTGTATGGCTCCCTATAGCTACCTAAACCCTGCCTGCCTATATGGGCACTCTATTGGCTACCTAAACCCTGCCTGCCTAAATGCACCCCATATAGCCACGGGGCAGATGCTGGACAAGTCAGGATTCTAAGATATTTGTGTCTAAATCTGCAGGGACACATGGTTGGGAGATGTCATCATGGCGGACTGGACCGGATGCAGAACAAAAGAGAAAGTCAATGACTGGTCAGAGAAACGTCACCTGTGACTCACAAGATGTAACTGCATTGTAATCACTTACACTCACCGGCCACTTTATTAGGTACACCTGTCCAACTGCTCGTTAACACTTAATTTCTAATCAGCCAATCACATGGCGGCAACTCAGTGCATTTAGGCATGTAGACATGGTCAAGACAATCTCCTGCAGTTCAAACCGAGCATCAGTATGGGGAAGAAAGGTGATTTGAGTGCCTTTGAACGTGGCATGGTTGTTGGTGCCAGAAGGGCTGGTCTGAGTATTTCAGAAACTGCTGATCTCCTGGGATTTTCACGCACAACCATCTCTAGGGTTTACAGAGAATGGTCCGAAAAAAAAAAAACATCCAGTGAGCGGCAGTCCTGTGGGCGGAAATGCCTTGTTGATGCCAGAGGTCAAAGGAGAATGGGCAGACTGGTTCGAGCTGATAGAAAGGCAACAGTGACTCAAATAGCCACCCGTTACAACCAAGGTAGGCAGAAGAGCATCTCTGAACGCACAGTACGGCGAACTTTGAGGCAGATGGGCTACAGCAGCAGAAGACCACACCGGGTGCCACTCCTTTCAGCTAAGAACAGGAAACTGAGGCTCCAATTTGCCCAAGCTCATCGAAATTGGACAGTAGAAGATTGGAAAAACGTTGCCTGGTCTGATGAGTCTCGATTTCTGCTGCGACATTCGGATGGTAGGGTCAGAATTTGGCGTCAACAACATGAAAGCATGGATCCATCCTGCCTTGTATCAACGGTTCAGGCTGGTGGTGGTGGTTTCATGGTGTGGGGAATATTTTCTTGTCACTCTTTGGTTCCCTTGGTACCAATTGAGCATCGTTGCAACGCCACAGCCTACCTGACTATTGTTGCTGACCATGTCCATCCCTTTATGACCACAATGTACCCAACATCTGATGGCTACTTTCAGCAGGATAATGCGCCATGTCATAAAGCTGGAATCATCTCAGACTGGTTTCTTGAACATGAGGAATGCTTCCAGCACCTTGTTGAATCTATGCCACGAAGAATTGAGGCAGTTCTGAAGGCAAAAGGGGGTCCAACCCGTTACTAGCATGGTGTACCTAATAAAGTGGCCGGTGAGTGTATATGTCTGCACAGGCTGTGTACACTGCTATCTACCACTATATGGTCACTGTATGGTGGTTATATACAGTCTGCAGAGCCTGTGTACACTGCTGTCTACCACTATATGGTCACTGTATGGGGCTAATATACAGTCTGCAGAGCCTGTGTAAAATTGGTTGTCTACCATTATATGGTCACTGTATGGTTTGGTAATATACAGTCTGCAGAGCCTGTTTTACACTGGTGTCTACCACTATATGGTCACTGTATGGTGGTTTATATACAGTCTGCAGGGGCCTGTGTACACTAGTATATACCACTTTTTTGGTCACTATATTTTTATATATTATTATTATTAGACAGTATTGGTCTTTGTGTACTGATCAGTTTAAAAGTGTAGGGTTATTATTCAGGTCACTATGTGGTGGTAAATTTGTGGTCGTGTTCTGGTGGTATAATCAGGTCCTTTTGTATTCGTGTTATTGATAATGTTGGTTTTGGTATAGTGGATTTGATTGGTAGCAGTATAATGGTGATATGTATGGTGAGATATTTGCCCCTTGTATTATCTACATTATCTAACAGCATGTCCTGGTACATGGTCGTGGTCAGGGAGGGGGGGGGGGGGCCATCCAAAAGTTTGCTATGGGGCCCTGGCTTCTCTAGTTACGCCCCTGCCTACAACACCGCCATATGGAGACCACATAGTGGTCAGACACCAGCTATGGTTTGACCTACAACACCGCCATATGGAGACCACATAGAGGTCAGACACCAGCTATGGTTTGACCTACAACACCACCATATGGAGACCACATAGAGGTCAGACACCAGCTTAGGTATAACCTACAACGCCGCCATATGGAGACCACATAGTGGTCAGACACCAGCTATGGTATGACCTACAACACCGCCATATAGAGACCACATAGCGCAGCTCAGCTATAACCTACAACACGGCCATATAGAGACCACATAGTGGTCAGACACCAGCTCAGGTATAACCTACAACACCGCCATATAGAGACCACACAGTGGTCAGATCCCAGCTCAGGTATAACCTACAACACCGCCATATAACGACCACATAGAGGTCAGACATCAGCTCAGGAATAACCTACAACACCGCCATATAGAGACCACATAAAGCTCAGACACCAGCAAAGGTATAACCTACAACACCGCCATATGGAGACCACGTAGAGGTCAGAAACCAGCTCAGGTATAACCTACAACACCGCCATATGGAGACCACATAGAGGTCAGACACCAGGTCAGGTATAACCTACAATACCGCCATATAGAGACCACACAGTGGTTAGATCCCAGTTCAGGTATAACTTACAACACCGCCATATAGAGACCACATAGCGGTCAGACACCAGCTCAGGTATAACCTACAACACCGCCATATAGAGACCACATAGAGGTCAGACACCAGCTCAGGTATAACCTACAACACCGCCATATAGAGACCACATAAAGGTCAGACACCAGCAAAAGTATAACCTACAACACCGTCATATAGAGACCACATAGAGGTCAGAAACCAGCTCAGGTATAACCTACAACACCGCCATATGGAGACCACATAGTGGTCAGACACCAGCTATGGTATGACCTACAACACCGCCATATAGAGACCACATAGCGCAGCTCAGCTATAACCTACAACACGGCCATATAGAGACCACATAGTGGTCAGACACCAGCTCAGGTATAACCTACAACACCGCCATATAGAGACCACACAGTGGTCAGATCCCAGCTCAGGTATAACCTACAACACCGCCATATAACGACCACATAGAGGTCAGACAACAGCTCAGGAATAACCTACAACACCGCCATATAGAGACCACATAAAGGTCAGACACCAGCACAGGTATAACCTACAACACCGCCATATGGAGACCACATAGAGGTCAGAAACCAGCTCAGGTATAACCTACAACACCGCCATATGGAGACCACATAGAGGTCAGACACCAGGTCAGGTATAACCTACAATACCGCCATATAGAGACCACACAGTGGTTAGATCCCAGTTCAGGTATAACTTACAACACCGCCATATAGAGACCACATAGCGGTCAGACACCAGCTCAGGTATAACCTACAACACCGCCATATAGAGACCACATAGAGGTCAGACACCAGCTCAGGTATAACCTACAACACCGCCATATAGAGACCACATAAAGGTCAGACACCAGCACAAGTATAACCTACAGCACCGTCATATAGAGACCACATAGAGGTCAGAAACCAGCTCAGGTATAACCTACAACACCGCCATATGGAGACCACATAGAGGTCAGAAACCAGCTCCGGTATAACCTACAACACCGCCATATGGAGACCACATAGAGGTCAGACACCAGGTCAGGTATAACCTACAATACCGCCATATAGAGACCACACAGTGGTTAGATCCCAGTTCAGGTATAACTTACAACACCGCCATATAGAGACCACATAGCGGTCAGACACCAGCTCAGGTATAAATCTCCCGCATGCCACTCCAGGGCGCATTACATTGCGCCTGCGGTGCTTTGTAATGCGCCCTATCTTGGGGGGGGCGTGTGGGAGGCGGGGCGCACTAGAACCGTAGTGAAGCTATAGATTTGTAGCTTCGCTATGACATTCTAGGCGTATACCTGAATTAGAACTGTTGCCCAAGCGCTGGAATGCACCTGATTTAAGACCTGCTGTAGAGCGGGTTCATAAATCAGGCGCATTCTATACCTTTTTTATTCGCATGAAATTTGGCGTCCCCACTCCAAATTTCATACATGTCACCCTTAATGCTCAAATCTTATTCATGAGCAGGTCTTAGCCCCACCCACCAAAGGCTAGCCCCGCCCACCTGGTAGTTATTCACATGTTTCTACCTATTCATAGTAATAGATTAATCAGTTGTGTGGTGGGTGGGGCTAGCCTCAGGTGGGCGGAGTATACTCTTTTCTGGCTGAAAACTGCAAATTCGAGCTTTAAAGGGGTTGTCTCACTACAAGGATTGCTTTTTATGTTAAAGATCTTGCAAAAACAAGTCTCTTTGCAATATATTTCCATTAACAGTGTCCTACCTATTCCTAGATATCCCCTCTTGTATGGGCTGCATCAGCTCCTTAGGTCACTATAGCTACAGACCTGTTTGATCTATCCTGATAGGCTGCCAGCACTGGTTGCTATAGCTACAGACCTGACTTCTACTGCAGCCTAGTGGAAGCCAGTAAACACGCCCCTGAGTTCAAAATGAAACCAAGAAAACAGGACTGAGGTATGATGAATCAAGTTAGTGAGACAACCCCTTTAAATACTCTAAAACGTCATCATCTTACAGAATAAGGGACACAGCGCTGGAAACAGCAGGTCTGTCACTAGCTTGTGCTGTCCTCAGCAAGGGGGGCATAACCTATGTGACAGGTTCTCTTTAAGTGTTTATGTGTTCTCATATGTATTGTTCTGCTAGTCCTCATGTTCTCTCTCTTGTATCCTCCAGGTTGTAAGGACAAATGTTTAGCATGTAATGGTTGCTGTGTGTCTCAAGTAAAGTATACAGTAAATATTCTTCCTATAATATCTGTGTGCTGCTGCTTCTTCTTCAGAAAGCTGCAATCTGCAACAGGCCAAACCCAGGCAGGTTGGTGGGTAGACCCAAGTTAGGTAGATAGGTAGGCCCCAAGTAGGTAGGTGTGCCACGGGTAGGTAGGTAGTAAGCCCCCCCAGGTAGATAAGTAGGCCTCAGTTAGGATGGTGGTAGGCGGGACCCAATTAGGTAGGTTGTAGGTGGGCCCAAGGTAGGCAGGTTGCAGGTGGGCCCACGGTAGGTAGGTAGGTTGTAGGTAGGTGGGCCCCTGGTAGGTAAGTGATAGGTGGGCTCTATTAGGTAGGTAATTGTGGGTCCCAAGTTAGGTAGACTGTAGGTAGGTGATGGTAGGTTCCAGTTAGGTAGGCTGTATGTAGGTGTTGTGAGCCCCAGTTAGGTAGGCTGTAGGTTGGTGGTGGTTGGGCCCAGGTAGGCGGTAGGTAGAGCCCCATTATTCATAGAAAATTAAAAAATAAACTCACCTCTCTCCATGTTCCCCCGATGGGACAAGCAGCAGGTCAGCTTCAAGTGGAGCGCAGCATATGAGGCGCGATGATGTGACTTCATAGCACTGCCAACATCAACATTAGAGACCAATGTCTCGTAGACTTAAGGCCTAAGGGCTTAGGCTTACCAGGCTGAACAGCGCTCTGCTCTGCTTAGACTGCACATTCCTAGGGATCGAGGGCATTTGCCCTCACACCCCCGGGCCCTGCCTCTGAACGCTCGGGACGTAGTGCCATGTGGTGGCGGCGGAACTTCTGGGGCCCACCGGAGCTCAGGATCCACCGAAGGTTTCAACGATTCCCCGGTGTGCCAGTCCGAGCCTGTTCATAGGATACATAGTAAAAATCAAAATGTCCTGCTGGCAGTGGATGTCCATAACATGATGACATGATACCTGTCCTTTCCATTTTCATCCCCCTAACTGGGTCATCCCACTTTTCTTAAAGTCATAGTCTCTGAATATGGGTGTTGTTATTTGGGGTAATTTAAGAAAATGTTTTAATATTAATTTATGTTTGTAGCTGAAAAGGGGGTTGGGATGGTGGTATGGAGGTCAAGTGTAGAACGACTCAACACGGCACAGGGCCATGACAAGCCACACGCTGGGCAGAGCCCTCAAGGCAGGTGTCACTTGACCCGGCGTACAGGGAGTGATGTTAAGGGGAGGAGGGAGGCGGAGCTGGCTGTGCGGGAAGCTGAAGCACAGGAGAGCGAGAGGGCGAGTCGGCTCGGCATGGAGGGAGGGAGTCCTACCCTGCCTCCCAGTTGTATGTATTTTGTTTTTTGTGGTGGAGAAGAAGGGGGCGTTTTGTGGGTTGTTGGTTGTCATAGGGTTAGGGGACCTTGGAGTTGGTGAAAAATTGGTATGGGGTAGTCATAAGGCTTATGGCTCCCAAAGTTCTAGTGTGGATTTGTTGGTTGGGTCTGGTGAATTTGGGGCTCTACAGGATGGAGTCCCAGGGAGTTGGTATGAATATTTTTGCCATATGGATGGCTTATGGGCCTCTGAGTCAGAGGTTGATGGCTAGGGGCAATGGTTAACTTGTTTACATGATGCTGGTTGCCAGATCTTTTGTAGCCCCAAGGAACTTAGTCCCATTTGGGTGGTGTTATTTGAGGTTATTTAAGAAAATGTTTTGATATTACTTCATGTTTGTATATTGTTAATAAAAGGACTGCTGTGGCCAAATTGTATATTTTCTATGGGTTGGCTGGGAAAAGAAGTAGTTGAAAAAGGGGGTTGGGGTGGTGGCATGGAAGTCAAGTGTAGAACGACTTTGCACTGCAAAGGGTCATGACTGCAGGGGGTGGCAATGTGCAGGGAGTGTCTGTCAGTAAAAAGCATTCATTTCCTGCCAGTCACCAGAATTTTTTTTAAATGACAAATATATTTACCATAGATCACCACAGAATCAACCGAATGACAAAGTATCTATCTATCTATCTATCTATTTATCTATCTATCATTTATCTATATATCCATTACCTAATATCTATCTATGTCTTTCTCTCTAACTATTTATCTATCTATCTCATATCTATCTATTTCTCTATTGATGTATCCCATAATTTTCTGTCTATTATCTATTTGTCATCTTTCTATCTCATATATATTTATCTTTCTCTATTGATTTGTCTCATATCTATCTATCTATCTATCTATCTATCTATCTATCTATCTATCTATCTATCTTTATTGAATGTCTATCTATCATCCACCAGCAAAATTTTAGAAAAATCTATTCAGCTATGTAGATTTTAGATACTGTTCTAATTGAAAGAACGCTTGCACTTACTTGAAAAGTAGAAAATAAGAAGAAATATCTTGAGAGTGTTCAGATAGGACATCTTGTGTGACCAGTGCACTGATTTATACAGAGAAATGATTAAGGATAAAGAGAATTAAGGAAATAAAAAAAACGGAAACAGAAACCACAGCACAGATACTGGTGACGTACAGTTGAAACCAGAAGTTTACATAAACTTTATAAAAAATCCCCATCTTCATGTTTTTCTCACTATCTGACATGAAATCAGAATAAACCTTCCCCGTTTTAGGTCAATTAGGGACCAAAATTATTTATATTTGCCAAATGCTAGAAGAATGAGAGAGATAATTTTTAAGGCATTTTTATTACTTTCTGCAAAGTCAGAAGTTCCATACACAAGGATTACTATGCCTTTACACAATTTGGGACAGCCCATATGATGATGTCATGTCTTTGGAAACTTCTGATTTATTGGCAACATCTGAGTTAATTAGAGACACACCTGTGGATGTATTTTAAAGCACACCAGAAACACACTGCTTCTGTGTGTAACATCATGGGAAAGTCTAAAGAAATCAGCCAAGATATCAGGAAGAGAATTGTGGACTTGCACAAGTCTGGTTCATCCTTGGGTGCAATTTCCAGATACCTGATTCATCTGTACAAACAATTATATGCAAGGTCAAACAAGATGGGAATGTCCAGCCATCATACCACTCAGGAAGGTGATTGGTTCTGTGTCTCGGAGATAAACATGCTTTGGTCCAACATGTGCATATCAACTCAAGAACAAAATCAAAAGACCTTGTGAAGATGCTGATGGAAGCTGGTAAGATTGTGTCATTATCCACAGTGAAATGAGTACTATATCAACATGGGTCGAAAGGCCGCTCTGCCAGGAAGAAGCCATTACTCCAAAAGAAACATATAAAAACCAAATTAATGTTTGTAAATGCACAGGAACAAAGACCTACATTACTGGAGACATGTCCTGTGGTCTGACGAAATGAAAATGGAACTGTTTGGCCATAATGACCATTGTTACATTTGGAGGAAAAAGGGAGAAACGTGAAAGCCTAAGAACATCATCCCGACTATGAAACACAGGGGTGGCAGCATCATGTTTTGGTGTTGCTTTGCTGGAGGAGGGACTGGTGCACTTCACAAAATAGATGGCATCATGAGAAAAGAAGATTATGTGGCAATACTGAAGCAACATCTCAAGACATCAGCCAGGAAGTTTAAGCTTGATTGGAAATAGATCTTCCAAACTGACAATGACCCGAAGCTACTGCCAAACTGGTTTCAAAGTGGCTTAATGAGAGCCAAGTCAATGTTTTGGAGTGGCCATCACAAAGCACTGACTTTTGACTTTGCAGAAAGCAATAAAAATGTCTTACAATTCTCTCTCACTCATTTTTCCGGCATTTGACAAATATAAACAATTCTGGTTCCTAAGTGACCTAAAACGGGGAAAGTTTATTCTGATTTTATGTCGGATAGTGAGAAAAACATGCATGTGTTTTTTGTATACAGTGTATGTAAACTTACAGATTCAACTATATACATATATATGTATATATATATATATATATATATATATATATATATATATATATAATGATATTATATATATAAAATATATATATATATATATATAATATATATATATATATATATATATATATATATATATAAAATATATATTATATATATATATATATATATATATATATAGTGGTAGAGACCAGGGATGGACAACTGATTTAAAAAAAAAGCATTTATAAGATAGCTAAGGTCTGTAATGTGCTGGTGGCATAGGCACCACAAATGCAGGTTCGCATTTTGATGGTAAAGTGGGCCTACTGGTGATGTGCTGTGAGTTGTAGTGCTACCATCAGAGAAGTACGACACTTGCCTTAAACATGCTATTAAATACATTCCACAGTTTCACATATATTGAAAGCCTTATATTTCTTCACACCTGAGTCTCCCAGACTTTGCACATACTTGCCAACTCTTCTGGAATGTGCAGGAGACCCCAACAAATAGCGGAAACCTCTCGCTCCACCAAGATAGTTGGTGAGACACTGCCCTGATCTCACTGAGTGCGCCGCAGCTACCCAGCATGCAGGAAAACTGGATGCCAACTGTGTCTTATGGAGTGTCACCCAGCTTTCCTGAATGTTTGATAGCCTATCCAGCACCCAGGAAAGCTGGGTGACACAGCATCAGCAAGGCAGATGCCAGGGATGACAGAGGGAGTGGAGCAATTTTACTCACCTCTGCTCAACTCTTCCAATGTTGATAGTATCAGAAGGCAGCTGTCGGCCAAGCTTGTGCAGTTTTTCCTTATTCATGTAAATAGAAGATCTGAATATAGCTGAGCATACTCAGTCAGCTATACTCAAAACCATAGAAAAGAACTGGGAGAACTGCACAAACGCAGGCATCTTGCCATTCACTGAGGCTGGCTTGTAGCGGCTATGAGCTGACCTCAGAAAGGGATTTTGCTTTGTGACAAAACCCCTTTAATGTTAGAACTGGAATACTCTAAGCTGCCAACTAGGAAGTGTTAGGAGTTAATCACAATTAACTTTCTGGTCTACAATGGCTAGTACTGAATATAACCTGCCTTCTCCATTTCCTTAGCCAAAAATGGCCAAAATTGGTCACTCAAAACCCCTTTAATGCCCCGCCCCCCGGGACTTTTGATATCAACGGTGCATTCTTCTGTCTCAAGTGCACCAAAGACGTTCTGCGGGGGTTTTTGTGGCCCTAGTGCAAAAAAAACTGTGCTACGAATGGAACGTAATTAACAGCCCATTCCCTAGGCAAAAACTAAAAAAGGCAGTAAAACCCAAGGAAGCCTTGACCCCTGGAATTTAAAACCTTCTTTTTGCCGTGGTCCATAATCAAAGGGGGGGTTTCCCAAAAATCAAGGGGTTAGGGGGATTTTTCCATAAAAAAAAGGAGCCCGGGGGAATTTCTTTACATCACCGGGGGCCCCAGGTGGCCCGAGGGCTGTTGTATAGAAAAACCTGCTGTCAAAAGCGCACTGGTGCCGCACTGACTGCAGCTGTGTCATACTATACAAAAACTGAAATGAATTACAAACGAAAATATATAAGAATGAAAACAACTTTTTACTAATGTAAAAAGTTGTCAGTTAAAAGAAAATAGTTAGCATGAAATGGGTTTAAAAAGAAAAATAACAAAAAAAAATGTTGAAAAAAAAAATAAAATAAAAAATTTTTTTTTTAAAAAAAAAATTTGTGCATCATTAAGCACACACAAAAAATACCATATGGGGTATCCCAACCACAAAAAAACTGTAAAATTTAAAATTTAACTGTTTTTTTAGCGTAAAAAAGGGGGGGAATGGTGAAAAAAAAATTTTTTAAAAAAAAACAAAGGGCAGAAAATATTTTTTTTATGTTTATGCTGCAAAAAAAAAATACAATTCTACAGTAATTTTTTTTTTAAAATTTAAAAAAAAACTTGCCTCCAAAATACATCTCCTGCAAAACACAGTCCTAATCGAATGTGTCACTGAAAAAAGAAAAAAAAACAATTAACTGGTCCTTTGGGGTTTTAAAGGGGTTTTGCCAGGGGGCGTGCCTTATCTGCAAAAAAGCAAATGTAAAAAAAAGCCACGCTGAGCTAAGAGAGGGGCAAAGCCAGAGCCTTTCATAAGGGACTTTGTGAAATGTTCACTCAAATAAACAGACAACTAGGGTTTTTGTATACAAACGACAAAAAAGCTTTCCCCAAGCCCCTTGAAAATTTTTTTACCTCTTGAAAGCTCCTTCTTTTTCCCTTCACAATTAAAAGCAGGGTCGCTCAGATAATCACACACAACTACAACATATTTCTCCCCGTCCCTTGAAAGCTTCTTCAACTCCCTTTTATCAGTAAGAATGTGCTCCCAAACCCGGGGGCAGCTTTTCAGGTTGTATTTTAAAAAGAACTTTTAAATGATTGTTTTCCCTTTTAAGTTTCAGAGAAAAGCATGAATGAAAAAAACTCTGCCACTTCTGGTTTCAGACTCTCATTTGAAGCTCCATGCTTGTCAGCTCCATTTCCCTGCTGTGCTTTTTAGATGCTAATTAGATTTGATTAGCTTCTCAAACTACTAACAGGACTTTTTTTTTTCTGTCCCCAAAAAAAAAAAGCCCAATTACAGTTCTTTGTATTTTACATAAATTGGGGTTTTTAACTGCTGAGCAGACAGGACACTGCAGTACCTGTGTGATGAGCCTCACTGTTATCTCAAGAACAAAAGCAGGGGGGGAATTGTTTTTCAGGCAGTTACTGAGGGAACTGAAATAGCCCGGGAGGTCATAAATTCACTTGTTTCCTTAGGGAAAACAGAGGAACAAAGCAATATATTTGGAAAATGTCTTTATTTTGTTTTCCCTACAATTTGAAAGCTATTCTTTGTAGCAAGACAACCCCTTTAAGTAACTAAGCGCAGGTAAGGCAGCCTGTAGCTCTCTCAGACTGCAATTTTTTTAATCACATATATTTAGAAAAGGGATTAAATTTACCTTTTTGGGGAGGATCCCACGTCAACATTACATCGTGGCAAAACACCTTTAAGGGGGATTGTTTAACCATGCTGTTTTACAGAGTTACAGTCAGCTTCAGACTCATACTTTCTACTCAGCCTGGTGTGCAGCAGTGATTGGCATATTAACTCTGCTATTCCAAGCTGAACCTGTTAGATGGACATGACTGCTAGAAGTTTGCAAACTATAGTGCACACGGCTACAGAGCTCTAATGATTTAAAGCGTGTCAGTACGTAATCTAAATAAGCTCCTGTCTTATATATGAGGAACATCAGGGAGTGATGTTGTAATGTGCGGAAGTCAGATTCGTCACAATTGTTTCTTTAAATAAACTGTACAGCTTGCTGAATTTTATCTTATTTAATTTAACAAACTTTGTGCAACAGGTGCTTCCTCAGTCATATGCTATAACAGTCTATTCAGGGCATACAGCCCAAAGTCCTCTCTGTCCACACGGTTCCTCCCTTTGTTATACTGATGTTGCTCACACTTTCGTTACACCTTTCCCCCTATTCCTTGCGATACATTTAACCCGGCCTTCTCACTGTCAGTATTTCTTGGGCTTTGGGTCTTAGAGTATGTTCATATGGCATATTGCGGCACAATATTCTACGCACCGCATGTTTTAGAAGTACGCGCTGGCCAGCGCGTACTTCTAAAGCACAGCGGGAGCCAGCTCCATAGACTTCTATTATCCTCCGACATGTCACTTCTTTCCACTGGTGTTCAATAAGCATTGGGGATAACAGGCATAATTCATAGATCTCTATGAAAGCTATGACTTACAGCTATTGCGGGGCACATTTTGGTACAATCACGCACCGAAATACGCCCTGCAATTACACCGTGTGAACATATCCTACTGTACTCTCTCCCTTTGACATGTCTGCTCTCTGCTGCATCCAACTGCCACTTACTGACTTTCTGTTGCTCACTGGGTTCTTGTCATTACTGCCTGCTCCTTCAGTGTACCCGCCTTATGACTGGAGGGTGAACTAGATCTGCAGGCCCCCATTGTACAATGTCACCATTCCAGCCCCTGCCGGAGCCTGTGATAGCAGAGAGGTTTGTTTGGTGACTAGGGAAGCTGTTTACAAAAACAGGAGATAAGATCTGCTCTTAACTCTGAAGAGAAGCAAAATCAGAAGAGCATTGTATTTGGTAATAGTCTTTATTTACCTTAGCCCACATGTCTAAAGCTGATTGTGCATTGTGTTGAGAATATCCCTTTAAGGTAGCAATGCCTAGTACAGTGACTCAACAGATCCCGTATACACGTACTATGTTCGTAACCCAAACAGGGGGCACCATCTACTGGTCACTGTTCGCAACCACAAAACTACATACTTGCTATATACAGTATCTCACAAAAGTGAGTACACCCTTCACAATTTAGTAAAAATTGTATTATATCTTTTCATGAGACAACACTCAAGATACAACGTTTACATTGATTACATACAATGTAAAGTAATCAGTGTACAGGTTGTATAACAGTGTAATTTGGTGTGCCCTCAAAATAACTCAGCACACAGCCATCAGTGTCTAAACCACTGGCAACAAAAGTGAGTACACCCTTAAGTGTACATGGACAAATTGTGCCCAATTTTCCATTTTCCTCCACATTGTCATGTGACTTGTTAGAGTAGACGGTCTCAGGTGTGAATAGGGAGTAGGTTTGTCAAATTTGTCATCGCTCTCACACTCTCTCAGACTGGTCACTGAAAGTTCAACATGGCCCCTCATGGCAAAGGACTGTCTAAAGATCTGAAAAAAAAGAATTGTTGCTCTACATGAAGATGGCAGAGGCTATAAGAATATTGCTAACACCCTGAAACTGAGCTGAAGCACGGTTTACAGCGGTTTAACAGGTTCCACCAAGAACAGGGCTCACCATTGTCGAGTCAAGTGCTCAGTGTCACGGTTGGAGGCAGTGGATCCTCTGGACCACCGTAAGCGATGGCAATAGCCACGCCAGGGAGCGGAATCTAAGTAGGTCCCGGTTTTCACCAGAGCCCGCCGCAAAGCAGGATGGACTTGCTGCGGCGGGAGTCTACCAGGTCGCTACCCCTGACGTGACTTGCTTGCGGAGGCAGCCGAGGTGTAGCGTGGTACAAAATCGTAAGGCAGGCTCATAGTCGGGGACAGACAGGAAGGTCAGGACAGGCGGCTATGGTTCGTGGTCGTGGACAGGCAGGAAGGTCAGGGCAGGCGGCAAGATTCGTGGTCGAGGGACGGAGGCAAACGGTACGGTACACGGTAATCAGAACAAGACTTCAGGAGCACTTTCTCAGTAGGCTAAATAACACTAAAGATCCGGCAAGGGCATCAGGAAGAGGCAGGCTTAAATAAGGTCAGCGACCGGCAATACACAATTACTGGTGTGCTGGCCCTTTAAATATAACAGAGTCGGCGCGCGCGTGCCCTAGGGTTCGGGGACGCATGCGCCGGAAGACAGGAGCAGCAGCTGGAGCGTGGTCAGGTAAGTGAGCAGGGACTCGGCCGGCAGGACAAGCGCGTCCGCTGCCCGACATGCGGGCAGCGGCACCGCTAGACTGAGGGTCAAGGGTGCGCCTGCACCCCGGGTTGAGCGTTGCAGGGGCACCCGTGACACTCCGCATCATATCCAGAGAGTGACTTTTCAAAATATACCTATTGGGGCTGCCAGCTTTGTTGCAGAGGTTAAAGGGTGGGGGGTGATTCTGTCAGTGCTCAGACCATGCGCCATACACTGCATCAATTGGTCTGCATGGCTGTTGTCCCAGAAGGAAGCCTGTTATAAAAATCATGCACAAAATAGCCCACAAACAGTTTGCTGAAGACAATGAGACTAAGGCTATGTCTACTCCGCACAGGTTTTGGTCAGATTTTTTTTCAAATTCAGTATTTTAAATCTGCAGAAAATGCATCTAAACCTAGTGCTGTGTAGACCTCAATAGAAAATCCAAACTGTAGTCTACACAGTATGGATTTTTTACTGATGATTTCCTAAAATGCCGTCGATCCGGTGGAATTAGGAACATGTTCTATATTCCGTGAGACTCTCGTAAGATTCCCTAATGTACTGGGGTTGTAGGAAATCCAGAAGTCAATCACGTTTGCGCAAAACCCACGCAAAAAAATGTGGTGCAGCACGGTACAGCAATACTAAAATGTGGTTGGATATTGGACAGCATTTTAACATTGCTGTATTGCTGTGTAGACATAAGGACATGGATTACTGGAACCTGTGGTCTGATGAGACCAAGATAAACTTATTTGGTTCAGATGTGTAATGTACAGGATTACCTTTTCTGCGCTGGGTTAACCATTTGGGTACATTACAAGTACTTTGTACAATGATGACAGTTATGATGTTGTATATTCACTGTAATTAGATATTTGTGCTGTAAGTTTATTGTTTGAGTTCAGTGACTTAGCCTCATGTCAGTCTGAGGAATGGTTACGGACCTCTGAATAACCTTTTCAGTGTATTGTGTCTACAGAATGTGATTATAACTATAAGTCATGATGATCGAGTTTTTCTCTGTACTATGTGACCATGCAAGCCAGTAACAGGAGGATGGTTCCCATTAAGGAGGGAGAGAGGTAATAAATTAGGCTAGTGATTTAGATCTATTGAAGTATGGAGCCATGTAGTCTGAGTGATTGCAGCCTACAGGATGGAGGGTGTGACATGACCCTTGGAGCCTGGGTTCCTGATCCGACTGCAGCTGCCAGTACTTTTTCCCAGCCACAGATCCTCTAGGACAGTGTTTCTCAACTCCAGTCCTCAAGACCCACTAACAGGTCAGGTTTTCAGGATCCCCTCAGTATTGCACAGGTGATATAATTATTGTCAGTGCATTCTGCAATTGATATAATTATTGTCAGTTTCATTTGCACTGGTGATATATAATTATGGTCAGTGCATTCTGTGGGATATCCTGAAAACATGACCCGTTGGTGGGTCTTGAGGACTGGAGTTGAGAAACACTGCTCTAGGAACAGGATGGATATCTGAAATTCTTTAGAATGAAGCTGCAATCAGTTAGTTTGGATTCATCATTATGATGTCCAGCATTTGCCTGTGGTCTGATTCATCAACTCATCCACTTCTAGACTAAAGCTGGAAGAAAGAATATAGTCCAGTTCTCCTGTGATTTTTACTTAGTTAACTCCTTGTGGTCGTAAGTTAGAAATGCAAAGGACTTATGTTTAGAGGATGGTTTCCCTGCGGCTGGTGTGCAGTAAGTTGAGAAGGGGCTGTTTAACTAAAAGAAAAGGATTTCTGTGTCTACCATCTAGCTGGGAAATAAAAAGGTCACATGTTTTCACCGTTGAACCCTTCGTCTGCTCTCCTGCTTTCTGCACCTAACACCAACAGCACTTCACAATACAATCACACAAGGGCAGGAGAGCACTACCAGCAGCAAAGTGTGCCCCAGAGGTAATTCCAGCATCATCCGCAGGTCCCCCTCTTCACTGTTTTAATCCCGGACGGTTCCTTTCCATTTTCAACCCTCTACCTGGGATGGATCACTTTTTTTCTTACAATGCAGAGCCTCTGAATGGCAAATATTACGTGAACAACCTCTGTAGACCAGCATAGCATTTGTTCTGTTTGCTGCTCAGCCACAGACAGGGGCATCGCTATGCAGTTTTATCCAGAGCAATCAGCGATCTGTCCAGAGCACAGAAGTTTTCTCAACTGTATGTGCATCTTGGAGACGGGCATGGGAGCTTCAGATGTATGAGGGATGTAATCTAAGACCATCAGCAGAGTGGAGAGAGCGGGTAGGGTGGTAGGCAGAGATGAGAGAGGAGATGTACGAGGGTGCAGCACTGTGGAGAGCTCTATGGGTGAGAATGATGAGCATCAGTATAGCGGCTGGAAAGAAAAATGAGCCTGGCTGCTGCATTCAGGACAGATTGACGAGGGGAGAGTTTACAGAGAGGGAGACCGATAAGCAGGGAGTTACAGTAGCCAAGCTAAAAAAACAAAAACAATATTGGGATGCTCACATGGCGGTTTTGAATACATTTTTGGGTACATTTTACGTAATGAAAAATGGACCCCAAAACGTATTCAACAATGTTCAGTGTGATTTTACATTGAAAGCAATGTAAAACACATCTTCATTCTGACAATACGTGTTTTACATGCGTCTTTCAGATCCAATCATAGAATTGTCATATCAATTCTTGATCTATTTTACGCAGAAGACGCCCTATATTAAAACTATGGGGTGTATTTCTGCTGCACAGAAAATGCATCAAAACACACACACCAGACTTTGGGTATGTGTTTGGATACGTTTTACGCAATGTTTTCAATCTGTTTTTGGATTGAAAAACGCTGTGTGAACAATAAGTTACTTGCATCCACAGTAAGAAAAGGACGGATTCTGGGGATTTTCTTGAGGTGTAGGTGACAGGAGCAGCCAGGTGAAGGACAGAACAGAGTCTAGTATAACCCTGAGACACCGGGCCTGCTGCCTAGGAGTTATGGTGGTGCCACACACTGAGACAGAAATAGCATTGGGGGGTTTGTTAGTAGATGGCGGAAAGACAAGAAAATCTGTTTTAGCAAGGTTAGTTTGAGATAGAGAGAGAACATGATATCAGAGACAGCCACCGGTGTTTTGTAGCAGGGCAGGAGTGATGTCTCGGAAGGAGGTGTATAGTTGAGTGTCATCAACGTAGAGATGATACTGGAAGCCAAATCCGCTGATGGTTTGTCCAATAAGGACTGTATAGAGTTAAAAGAGGAGAGGACCTAGAACCAATCCCTGAGTTACCTCAAAAGCAAGAGGAAAATTAGAAAAAATAAAATCTGCAAGTGAGACGCTGAAGAAGTGGTCAAAGAGGTAGGATGAGAACCAATAGCGAGTGGTGTCCTGGAGACCAATGGCACTGAACATGCTGAGGAGAAGTGTCAAACACTGTAGAGAGATCCAGAAGGCGCAACAACAAGTAGTTGCCCTGAGATTTAGCTGTGAGGAGGTCATTTGAAACTGATGACATATCAGTAGGACCAGTGTCGGACTGGGGGGTCTGGGGCCCACAGGGGAGTTGATCTCGGGGGCCCACCCTACTGTACATGAAAATATTACCGGCCTCTCGGACATAATCGCGCCCATTTTACCACATAATACAGTGTGCAAAACAGAACTGTATTGTGTAGTACAATGTAGTCACACATTTGTCAGTCTAACATATCATAGACACAGGGCTAAGTAGCTCCATCCATATCCCCCTCCACCCGCATACCATATCCCCCTCCACCCACATACAATATCCCCCCCCACATACAATATCCCCTCCACCCACATACAATATCCCCCTCCACCCACATACAATATCCCCCTCCACCCACATACAATATCCCCTCCACCCACATACAATATCCCCCTCCACCCACATACAATATCCCTCTCCACCCACATACAATATCCTCCTCCACCCACATACAATATCCCCTCCACCCACATACAATATCCTCCTCCACCCACATACAATATCTCCCTCCACCCACATACAATATCTCCCTCCACCCACATACAATATCCCCTCCACCCACATACAATATCCCCCTCCACCCACATACAATATCCCCCCCCACATACAATATCCCCCTCCACCCACATACAATATCCCCCTCCAACACATACAATATCCCCCTCCACCCACATACAATATCCCCCTCCACCCACATACAATATCCCCTCCCCCCACATACAATATCCCTCTCCACCCACATACAATATCCTCCTCCACCCACATACAATATCCCCTCCACCCACATACAATATCCCCTCCATCCACATACAATATCCCCCTCCACCCACATACAATATCCCCTCCACTCACATACAATATCCCCCTCCACCCACATACAATATCCCCTCCACCCACATACAATATCCCCTCCACTCACATACAATATCCCCTCCACCCACATACAATATCCCCCTCCACCCACATACAATATCCCCCTCCACCCACATACAATATCCCCCTCCACCCACATACAATATCCTCCTCCACCCACATACAATATCCCCTCCACCCACATACAATATCCCCCTCCACCCACATACAATATCCCCCTCCACCGACCATACAATATCCCCCTCCACCCACATACAATATCCCCCTCCACCCACATACAATATCCCCCACCATGTTTCCCTTGGTCACACACCTCACCACCTTCTAAAATAAACACCAGCAAGAAAGTAAAAGTCTAACTCCTATCACAGGGTCAATCAGGGACACATGTACGCTGGCATTATACTGGTGCCGATATAACCTACAACACCACCATATAGAGACCACATAGAGGTCAGACACCAGCTCAGGTATAACCTACAACACCGCCACATAGAGACCACATAGAGGTCAGAAACCAGCTCAGGTATAATCTACAACACCGCCATATAGAGACCACATAGAGGTCAGACACCAGCTCAGGTATAACCTACAACACCGCCATATAGAGACCACATAGAGGTCAGACACCAGCTCAGGTATAACCTACAACACCGCCATATAGAGACCACATAGAGGTCAGACACCAGTTCAGGTATAACCTATAACACTGCCATATAGAGACCACATAGTGGTCAGACACCAGCTCAGGTATAACCTACAACACCACCATATAGAGACCACATAGAGGTCAGACACCAGCTCAGGTATAACCTACAACACCACCATATAGAGACCACATAGAGGTCAGACACCAGCTCAGGTCACATTACAGTGAATACAGCACTGATCCAATATAGAAGTAAAATCAGGGACTCACCGGAGATATCATATCTGATGAGTCGTTCTCTTCTCTTGAGTCATTCTTATTCCCTTTTCTTCTGCATCAGTTCCACACCATCATGATGACTTGTCCCGGCCACAGCTCATCCCTGCAGAAATTACACACAAATATCTTAGAATCCTCAATTTTCCAGCACCTCTTTACCTATTCCAACCTCTGTACAAACTTCCCAGGGGTGGGAGAGCGGGTACAGGCCATAACTTAGTGGCCTAGTATCCTAAAGGGTTGGAGTGTGGGGAGAGGACTAACCCTCTGGAGATAATGCTACAACTATGGGCTGCTGCCCTCTCAATTATATTACCAGGTAGGTAGACAAGACCCTAGGTAGGTAGGCAAATAGGCAAGGCCCCAGTCTGTAGGTAGGTGGTTTCTCCCAGTTAGGTAAGCTGTAGGTAGTTAGGGTCCCCTTTATATAGGCTGCAAGCAGTTAGGGACCCCCTTTAGGTAGTATACAGGCAGTTAGGGATTCCCATGAAGTAGTATACAGGCAGTTAAGGCCTCTTAGGTAGTTCACAGGCAGTTAGGGGTCTCCTTTAGGTAGTATACAGGAAGTCAGGGCCCCCCCTTTAGCTACTGTGTAGGTAGTCAGGGCCCCTTTAGTATTTAGGTAGCCAGGGCCCCCTTTGTAGTCAGGGCCCCCCTGTAGGTAGTCAAAGCGTCCCTTTAGGTAGCCAGGGCCCCATTGTAGTCAGGGCCCCCCTGTAGGTAGGCAGGGCCCCCCTTGTAGTCAGGGCCCCCTTTAGGTAGCCAGGGGCCCCCTTTGTAGTCAGGGCCCCCCTTTGTAGTCAGGGCCCCCTTGTAGCCAGGGACCCGCTTGTAGTCAGGGGCCCCCTTTGTAGCCAGGGCCCCCTGTAGGTAGCCAGGGACCCCTTGTAGCCAGGGCCCCTTTTGTATCCATGGCCCCCCTTTGTAGCCAGGTACCCCCTTTGTAGCCATGACCCCTTGTAGTGAGGGCCCCTTTTGTAGTCAGGGCCCCCCTTGTAGCCAGGGACCCCCCTTGTAGCCAGGGACCCCCCTTGTAGCCAGGGACCCCCCTTGTAGCCAGGGACCCCCCTTGTAGCCAGGGACCCCCCTTGTAGTCAGGGACCCCCCTTGTAGCCAGGGACCCCCCTTGTAGCCAGGGACCCCCCTTGTAGCCAGGGACCCCCTTGTAGCCAGGGACCCCCTGTAGTCAGGGACCCCCTTTGTAGCCAGGGAGCCCCTTGTAGCCAGGGACCCCCTTGTAGCCAGGGATCCCCTTGTAGTCAGGGCCCCCCTTGTAGCCAGGGCCCCCTTGTAGTCAGGGACCCCCCTTTATAGCCAGGGACCCCCCTTGTAGCCAGGGCCCCCCTTGTAGTCAGGTCCCCCCTTGTAGTCAGGACCCCCCTTGTAGCCAGGGACCCCCCTTGTAGCCAGGGAACCGCCTTGTAGTCAGGGCCCCCCCCCCCTTGTAGCCTGGGCCCCCCTTGTAGCTAGGGACCCCCTGTAGTCAGGGCCCCCATTGTAGCCAGGGACCCCTTGTAGCCAGGGACCCCCTTTAGTCAGGGCCCCCTTGTAGCCAGGGACCCCCTTTAGTCAGGGCCCCCTTGTAGCCAGGGACCACCTGTAGCCAGGGACCCCCTTGTAGCCAGGGACCCCCTTTAGTCAGGGCCCCTTGTAGCCAGGGACCCCCTTGTAGCCAGGGCCCCCCTTGTAGCCAGGGACCCCCTTTAGTCAGGGCCCCCCTTTAGTCAGGGCCCCCCCCCTTGTAGCCAGGGACCACCTTTAGTCAGGGCCCCCCTTGTAGCCAGGGACCCCCTTGTAGCCAGGGACCACCTTTAGTCAGGGCCCCCCCTTGTAGTCAGGGCCCCCCCTTGTAGCCAGGGCCCCCCTTTAGCCAGGGACCCCTTGTAGCCAGGGACGCCCTTTAGCCAGGGACCCCTTGTAGCCAGGGCCTCCCTTGTAGCCAGGGCCCCCCTTTAGTCAGGGCCCCCTTGTAGCCAGGGACCCCCTTGTAGCCAGGGACCACCTTTAGTCAGGGCCCCCCCGTTGTAGCCCGGGCCCCCCTTGTAGCCTGGGACCCCCTTTCGCCAGGGACCACCTTTCGCCAGGGCCCCCCTTGTAGCCAGGGACCACCTTTAGTCAGGGCCCCACCTTTAGCCAGGGCCCCCCCCCCCTTGTAGCCAGGGACCACCTTTAGTCAGGGCCCCCTTGTAGCCAGGGACCCCCTTGTAGCCAGGGACCACCTTTAGTCAGGGCCCCCCTTGTAGCCAGGGCCCCCCTTTAGTCAGGGCCCCCTTGTAGCCAGGGACCACCTTTAGTCAGGGCCCCCCTTGTAGCCAGGGCCCCCCTTGGTAGCCAGGGCCCCCCTTTAATCAGGGCCCCCTTGTAGCCAGGGACCCCATTGTAGCCAGGGACACCCTTTAGTCAGGGCCCCCCCTTGTAGCCAGGGCCCCCCTTGTAGCCAGGGCCCCCCCTTGTAGCCAGGGCCCCCCTTTAGTCAGGGCCCCCCTTGTAGCCAGGGACCCCCTTTAGACAGGGCCCCCCCCTTGTAGCCAGGGCCCCCTTGTAGCCAGGGACCACCTTTAGTCAGGGCCCCCCTTGTAGCCAGGGCCCCCCTTGTAGCCAGGGACCACCATTAGTCAGGGCCCCCCTTGTAGCCAGGGACCACCTTTAGTCAGGGCCCCCCTTGTAGCCAGGGCCCCCCTTGTAGCCAGGGCCCCCTTGTAGCCAGGGACCACCTTTAGTAAGGGCCCCCCTTGTAGCCAGGGGCCACCTTTAGTCAGGGCCCCCCGTGTAGCCAGGGCCCCCCCTTGTAGCCAGGGACCCCCTTTAGTCAGGGCCCCCCTTGTAGCCAGGGACCCCCCTTTAGTCAGGGCCCCCCCTTGTAGCCAGGGACCCCCTTTAGTCAGGCCCCCCTTGTAGCCAGGGACCACCTTTAGTCAGGGCCCCCCTTGTAGCCAGGGCCCCCCCTTGTAGCCAGGGCCCCCCTTTAGTCAGGGCCCCCTTGTAGCCAGGGACCCCCTTGTAGCCAGGGACCCCCTTTAGTCAGGGCCCCCCTTGTAGCCAGGGACCCCCTTGTAGCCAGGGACCACCTTTAGTCAGGGCCCCCCTTGTAGCCAGGGACCCCCTATAGTCAGGGCCCCCCCCTTGTAGCCAGGGCCCCCCCTTGTAGCCAGGGCCCCCCCTTGTAGCCAGGGACCCCCTTGGAGGTCGTTAAAAAAAAAAAACAGCCAGCCACTTACCTGGGTCGGGCTCCTGCTCCGGCCGCCGGCTCCGTACTGCGGTCCTGCATAGGCGGCGCAGTGCAGTGACGACACCGCGCCGCCTACGTAAGCAGTAGGGGCCGGCGCCCGGCAGGCTGAAGGCCTAATGCGTTCAGCCTGCCGGGGAAATCAGCGGAGCGCAGCGCTAGTGGCGCTGTGCTCCGCTGACACCGCGCAGCCCCGGGAGTCGGGGACATTAGTCCCCAACACCCGGGCTGGTCTCTGGGAGCCCGGGACGCGGTTCCCGGGCGTCCAGTGACCGGATGCGCGGCCGGGCCCCGGGGAACGAAGGCACTGCCTCCGGGGCCCACAGCGGCTCAGGGGGGCCCACCGGGGGATTCCCCGGTACCCCGGCGGCCCAGTCCGAGCCTGAGTAGGACATACCATTAGTGTATGATAGGTGCAGATCCCACCTCTGGGACACACTTCAGAACAAGCCCCAGTGAGAGTGTTCCAACCACCTCACTGTTCAAAGTGCTTGTTCTCAAGATAACAGTAACAGTAGCTGTTAATACCGTGGTAGTCTAGGAGAGTAGAGGGACTGGTTTTTAATTCACTGGTTTAGGAGGAGGGCTTAGTTGTAAATTCACTGATGGTTTAGGGGAGAAGATCATGCAACGTCACGCCCCTACGCTCGACTGGAAGTCAGGGTGCCTGCCACTTCTCCACAGCCGCCCGCCAAGCCTTTGCCAGGCCTGCCTGTAGAGTACCAGGATTTTAGGGACGTATTCTCCGAGAAGGAGCCCAATACGCTGTCGCCACATCGGCCTTACGACTGCCCAATTGACCTCCTCCCTGGAACCAGTCCTCCCCGGGGAAGGGTCTATCCGCTGTCCGTTCCGGAGACTCAGGCCATGTTGGCCTATATACAAGAGAACTTGCAGAAAGGGTTCATTCGCAAATCCTCTTCCCCAGCCAGAGCCGGGTTTTTCTTCGTGCAGAAAAAAGATGGATTCCTCCATCCGTGTATTGACTACCGGGGACTAAATAAGATCACCGTGAAAAACCGCTACCCTCTCCTACTGATCGTGGAACTTTTTGACCGCCTCAAGGAGGCTAAGGTGTTCTCCAAGTTGGACCTGCGAGGAGCCTATAACCTCATCAGAATTCGGGAGGGAGATGAGTGGAAGACAGCTTTTGACACCCGAGATGGACATTTCGAATATCTCGTGATGCCCTTTGGGCTCTGTAACGCTTCAGCTGTGTTCCAAGAATTCGTCAATGATGTCTTCCGGGATCTTTTGTACACCTGCATCATAGTGTATCTAGATGACATCCGGATTTTCTCCCCTGATCTTCAGACTCATCGGACACAAGTGCGTCAGGTTCTGCGACATCTGTGCAGCAACCGACTGTGCGCCAAGCTGGAGAAATGTTTATTCCACCAGATCAGCCTGCCTTTCCTCGGGTCCATAGTCTCGGCTAAGGGCCTGAAGATGGACCCAGCAAAACTCTCTGCAGTACTACAATGGCCCCGTCCTGTCGGCCTTCGGGCGATACAGCGCTTCTTGGGCTTCGCAAACTATTACCGGCAATTTATTCCCCACTTCTCCACCTTGGTGGCTCCCATTGATGCCCTCACCAGGAAGAATGCGAACCCGAGATGTTGGCCTCCGGAGGCTGAGAAGGTGTTTATTGATCTAAAGACTGCCTTCTCCTCAGCACCTGTCTTGGTCCGGCCTGATTCCGAGAGGCCGTTCTCCTTGGAAGTGGATACCTCTTCCGTGGGGGCAGGGGCGGTCCTCACTCAGAAGAGCTCCAAAGACAAGATTCTCACATGTGGGTTCTTCTCCAAGACCTTTTCGCCGGCGGAGCGGAACTATGGCATTGGGGATCGGGAGCTCTTGGCTATGAAGTTAGCCCTGGAGGAATGGCGACATCTGCTGGAGGGGGCATGTCACCCAATTGACATCTTTACGGATCACAAAAATCTACTGTACCTTCAGACGGCCCAGCGTCTAAACCCTCGCCAAGCTCGGTGGTCTCTCTTTTTCTCACGTTTTGACTTTCGCATTCACTTCCGGCCTGCTGAGAAAAACATCAAGGCTGATGCCCTCTCCCATGTCTCGGATGTGGTTGGTGAAAAACCCGTGTCACAGCACATTATTTCACCTGAACGGTTGGTTCACGTGGCCCCCGCAGATCTTCAAAACGTTCTTACGGGCAAGACTTACATGCCGCCGGCACTCAGGAAAAAGATTCTGGAGTGGGGGCATAGCTCCGTCTTGGCTGGCCAATCCCGGAGTACGGAAGTCCCACGCTATGATCGCACTACTGGTGGCCGACTCTGGCACAAGATGTCAAGGACTTCACTCTCTCTTGTGTCACGTGTGCTCGGAATAAGGTCCCACGTCACATGCCCGCAAGTCTCTTACATCCGCTGCCTGTGCCAGAAATCCCCTGGACACACATAGCCATGGACTTCATCACGGACCTACCGGTTTCTTCCGGGAATTCTGTCATCCGGGTGGTTACGGACCGGTTCTCAAAGATGTCCCACTTTATACCTCTTCCCGGTTTGCCGTCTGCTCCACAATTGGCCGGTCATTTCTCCCGCCATATTTTCCGGCTACATGGATTACCTTCACACATCGTCTCCAATCGAGGTGTTCAATTTGTATCCCGATTTTGGCGTGCGCTGTGATCCCGTCTGCAAGTCAAATTGGACTTTTCATCGACCTATCACCCTCAGTCCAATGGGCAGGTGGAGAGGGTGAATCAGATTCTGGGAGAATACCTGCGTCATTTTGTATCCGGACAACTGGGCCGAGCTGCTTCCCTGGGCCGAGTTCTCTTTTAACCATCGTGACTTGGAAGCAGCCAGTGTCTCTCCATTTTTTGGGGTCTATGGCTGCCACCCACACCCCCCCCCCCCCTTCTCCTGCCCACTGATTCAGAAGTGCCCGCTGTCAATAACCAAGTCCGGGATATCAAGGCCATCTGGCAAGAGACTCGACATTCCCTACTTTGGGCCTCTGCCCATATGAAGTCTCAGGCAGACAAGAGGAGAAGACCTGCCCCAACGTTCCTCCCAGGGGACAAAGTTTGGCTTTCCTCGCGGTACGTGCGCCTGAGGGTTCCCAGTTTTAAATTGGATCCTCGCTTCCTGGATCCCTTCAAGGTGCTTCGGCAGCTGAACCCAGTGACATACAAGCTCTCTCCCGAGAGAAAACTCGTTCCATGTCTCCTTCCTTAAGCCGCTGGTTCAAAACCAGTTCTCTCAGAGGAATGCATCACCTTCCCCAGTAGCTGAGTCCGCTGACATCTTTAAAGTAAAGGACATCCTGGCCATGAAGACGGTCAGAGGGAAGCGCTTCTTCCTCGTGGATTGGAACGGCTTCGGACCCGAGGAGAGATCCTGGGAGCCAGAATCTAACATCCAGAATCATGATCTCATCCGCAGGTTTTTGCAGCCTAAAAAGGAGGGGAGGTGTAAGGGGGGGGATGGGGAGTACTGTAACGGGTCACGGTGCGTCCCAGTCCACGGAACGCGGGCGTACCCGTGTCTCTCCCTGCGGGAGCCCGGCGGGGACGGGTGGTGCCACGGACCGTGCTGCTGGCCATGCTCGCACCCGTCCCATCCACTCACCTGACCTCGCTCCTGTGTCTCTCTCTTCCTCTGCCAGCCGGAATGCGCGCGCGCGCCCCCTAGCACGCGCGCCCGTTCTTGTAGAATTAAAGGGACAGTGCGCCGGTAATTGGATAATTGCCGGGTGCTGACCCTATATAGTTTTGGGATCCACGTCACTTCTCTGCTGGATCTTTGTTGCCTCATGCCCTAGAGAAAGCGTTCCTGAGTGTTTACTGTCTTGCCGTGTATTCTGACCTCTGCCTACATTTCTCGACTCTGAAACTTTGCCGCCTGCCCTGACCTTGTCGCCTGTCCCCAACTACGCCTAACGATTCTGTACCATGCTCCCCCTTGGCTACCAACCTAAGCAAGTCACGTCAGGGGTAGCGACCTGGTAGACTCCCGCCGCAGTAAGTCCCTCCCGCTTTGCAGGGGGCTCTGGTGAAAACCGGGACCTACTTAGATTCCGCTTCCTGGCGTGGCTTACACCATCGCTTGCGGTGGTCCAGCGGATCCACTACCAAGTCTGTTACAGAATCAATGAAGCTTCACACCGGTCTGTAGATGGAAAAACAAAAAAGTTATCAGTCTCATAAAATGACACTGCAAAACAAAAGTCACTCTGCTGGCACTGATCAGGGGTCACTTTCCTGGCACTGATTATGAGGTCACTCTGCTGGCAGTTATTATGGGTTCATTCTTCTGGAACTAATTATGGGATAACTTTTTTTACACTGATCATGAGGTGACTTTTCTGATCACTGGTCACTCTGCAGGCACTAACCATGGGGTCACTTTCCTGGCACTGATAATGAGGTCACTCTACTGGCACTGATCAGGGGTCACTTTCCTGGCACTGATCATGAGGCCACTCTGCTGGCACTGATCAGGGGTCACTTTCCTGGCACTGATCATGAGGTCACTCTGCTGGCACTGATCAGGGGTCACTGTCCTGGCCCTGATCATGAGGTGGCTTTTCTGATCAGTCGTCACTCTGCAGGCACTAACCATGGGGTCACTTTCCTGGCCCTGATCATGAGGTCACTCTACTGGCCCTGATCAGGGGTCACTTTCCTGGCATTGATCATGAGGTCACTCTGCTGGCACTGATCAGGGGTCACTTTCCTGGCACTGATCATGAGGTCACTCTGCTGGCACTGATCAGGGGTCACTTTCCTGGCACGGATTATGAGGTCACTCTGCTGACACTGATCATGCGGTCACCCTGCTGATACTGAAATGGATGGAACCTCAAAGGGGCTCTACATTCTAGTGGGGTCTCCAAATTATCCTAGGATATAAAGGTGCTGCACCATGCTCTGCTGGTCTGAATACACTTTCTGTCTTTATTATCAAAAATGGCAGGTTTTATACTCCTTTGTGTTAGTAAGATAAGAAAGTTCACATGGTCCTAGCTATTAGTCTGTGATTGGTTACATCCTTATTTGGGATCTACTCCCTTTAGCTCAGGAATGTCCAAACATTGGGTGTAGTCCTGGAAGGAGGCTCCATCTTGGATTATACAGAATTTTTCTCTATAAGCATAATATGTAGCGGCCATTTTAGAAACACATTAGAGAAAAGAGTTATACAGGCAGCTTTTATGTGTTGTGTGCAAAGGCCTACATGGTGTTATACCAATACATTCAAATGAAGACACAAAGGATCACACATAATTCATGGGGGAATTTTATGGCACTGATCATGGGGGTAATTTGCTGGCACTGATCTATGACTTTTCTGATCATGTGGTCACTGTGCAGGGAGTGATAATAGAAGCACTTTGGCTGTTGGTGTGGGGTGTCACATATACATGTACGCAAGAGTCACAAATCAAGAATATTCAGTGATACGTTGGTTGTAATGTATCTTTTATTTCACAGTTCTCTCTGAATGATCCAATCCATCACATATATATCTGGTCCTGGTCAATGGGGCTGCATAGAACAACCTGTGTGAGAATAAATAAGATAAAGCACATTGAAGCTAATGGTGAAGGCTTCTTTATAAGTGAAGAATTATACGCAGCATTTTAAGGCATTTATGTGGAGCTGGCACAACATCAAGGTCTTGCCTTGTCTATGGAGATGACTGTAATTTTCAAGAAGCTGGGCCAATGACTAGGACACCTGTTGGCCATGTGGTTCATTGGATGCAGGTGTAACCTGAAGCTCCAGGCTCCAAAGTCTGTACCAGACCCTAACTACCATGTGCAATGTATCATACTGGGGTCTACCTATCTACCTATTTGGGCCCCTCATACACCAGGGCTTGGCTGCGTGTGCAACCTCTGAACTTTCTATAAGTCCTCCTCTAGACTGGCAAAATTATAGTCCTAGTTTCCTTCCTGGCTATGCCTGTTGCCACACCTCACCCTCATACAAATAAAGGTGTTACTGTTTAGCATCATTATTTGGTTGGTTGCTTTTCATTTCTCAAAAAAATGAATAACTTCTGGAACTTTTTTTTTAGGATCTCACTCTTGGTAAATTGGCTGCATTAACAGCACATTGCCTGAGCTTGTGACCAAATATCAGGCATGCAGCATGCAGTTTTGTTGCCAACACTTGACATCAAAAAATGTTAAACATTGCTAAAATTAGGGTCTGTCGATGTTTTATCAAGGTTTATGTAAACCTTGTAAAAACCCTGACAGATCAAAATTTTAGTGGAATCCATCAGTCATTGCTTGGCTCTATCATTGGACTGGCATAAACCACAGCCACTGCACAGGTGTGATTAGAGCCTTACTGTAGACTTACATTTATGTATGAGAAGGAACAAAGGTGGAAACAGGAGGATTATTGTCCCTCGAATAATGTTTGCCATTGAAAATTTAATCTGTTCTCCGAAATCTGATGAATCTGTCGCTGTCTATGTAGAGGAAGCAAAAAGAAAACTAACAATTAGACTCCCCAGAAAAGAAGGAGGTAATAAAACCTACAGATCTGTATTCTACATAATGTAAGAGAGAATATTATAATAAAGATAAGTACATATACAGTGGAACCTCAGTATAAGTCCAAATTGGTATAAGTTCTGTTTGGACTCAAAAAACTTTGGTACACAATATTTGTTCGGAATAGGACTCAAGGTGGCCTGGACCTGCATGGCAGCAGATGTAACAGAGGAGCTCAGCACAACGTTCAGCAGGTTATCTCAAGCGAGGATGAAGGATTTCATAACCTGTTGCTTCCGGAGGTGAGCGTTGCTTTGGCCGCACACAGACACTCCACGCGGCTTCTATTATCAAACACTATCGGTCCTCTCATAAGTGCCGTACCTCTATAGCCGCTGACTCTCCCGCATCTTAACACCCGGTCCTCTCATCTCCTGCTCCGGCTTACTTGGGGAATAGGCTGCACAGTAGCCTGCTCATTCCGAGTATGTGACAGCGTGTGAGGTGGTTTGGACTCTGGTACTCCCTTACCTTCAGACAGACCTGGCCTTTATAAGTCAGCAAGTCAGCGTACCAGGAGGGTTACAACCCTAGACTACTATTGAGTCTTGGGAGGAGATACACTGTGGAGACCAGCATCTGTCACACCACTGGTTGTTACTTGCAGAGTGCTAATCGTGCAACTTTGTTAGTTAGAGCTCAGACGAGCAGATTTTTGTTTGTTTACTTTGTGCATGTCTTGCACCTGTTCTTCTACCCGTGTTGCTAAAAATAAAATACAGAGGATCTGTATTAGTACCTGAAGATTCTTTCTCTGTCTCTATGCCTGAAGAAAAGATGTATGCCAAGATCCCGGAGCTGTAAAAGCTCACTATATATATAGGTAAATGATAGACAGATAGATAGAAAGGTAGATAGGCAGATAGATATACACTCACCGGCCACTTTATTAGGTACACCATGCTAGTAACGGGTTGGACCCCCTTTTGCCTTCAGAACTGCCTCAATTCTTCGTGGCATAGATTCCACAAGGTGTTGCAACGATGCTCAATTGGTACCAAGGGGCCCAAAGAGTGCCAAGAAAATATTCCCCACACCATGACACCACCACCACCAGCCTGAACCGTTGATACAAGGCAGGATGGATCCATGCTTTCATGTTGTTGACGCCAAATTCTGACCCTACCATCCGAATGTCGCAGCAGAAATCGAGACTCATCAGACCAGGCAACGTTTTTCCAATCTTCTACTGTCCAATTTCGATGAGCTTGGGCAAATTGAGCCTCAGTTTCCTGTTCTTAGCTGAAAGGAGTGGCACCCGGTGTGGTCTTCTGCTGCTGTAGCCCATCTGCCTCAAAGTTCGCCGTACTGTGCGTTCAGAGATGCTCTTCTGCCTACCTTGGTTGTAACGGGTGGCTATTTGAGTCACTGTTGCCTTTCTATCAGCTCGAACCAGTCTGCCCATTCTCCTTTGACCTCTGGCATCAACAAGGCATTTCCGCCCACAGGACTGCCGCTCACTGGATGTTTTTTCTTTTTCGGACCATTCTCTGTAAACCCTAGAGATGGTTGTGCGTGAAAATCCCAGGAGATCAGCAGTTTCTGAAATACTCAGACCAGCCCTTCTGGCACCAACAACCATGACACATTAAAAGGCACTCAAATCACCTTTCTTCCCCATACTGATGCTCGGTTTGAACTGCAGGAGATTGTCTTGACCATGTCTACATGCCTAAAATGCACTGAGTTGCCGCCCATGTGATTGGCTGATTAGAAATTAAGTGTTAACGAGCAGTTGGACAGGTGTACCTAATAAAGTGGCCGGTGAGTGTAGAGAGATAGGATACATTACAATATAGGAGCAGTTGCTCTCCACATTATGACACGCTCTGTGAGAGTAGGATATTGTAGGGTTACGTTACCCCCACTTCTGTGGTGCTGGATGATATTGCAGTGATGAGACTGGAAAGCCCTGTTGATCTCTCTGTGGTAAATGCTTGAACCTCAGGAGCTGAAACACAACACTCATTTGCTTTTCAATGCAAGACTCAATTCAATCACAGTTACAGTTCTTTTAAAAGTTATTAGATCTCAAGATCCAGAATGAAACGTTCTGTTCCATGACATCTGCTTTCCATGTGTCATTGTATGACCAGTCAGGTCTGCAGCTAAGCATATGATGGAAACTAGATGATACAATTGTTGTGCGGCTGAAGTCTCGTAACATTTTCCTCCTCCAAGATCCCTTTTCCAATCACGTCTGCTCCCACTTTTTGTAATGTGACTTTATTGTCCTGGTGTTGGTGGCGCCCGTCACTCCATAGTCCTAGTATAATAAGTCTCCTAGTAGACCCCGCCTGAGAGCAACTGTTGCCTATGATGAATGGGACTATTGCTCAGGACTCAGCAAACTAAAACCACCTAAAATTATTTAGAAGGTTATCTTTTGGTATTAACCTCTTTTCAACATGTGACATATGGATACATCATCATGCCGGTAAGGAGCAATGGAGCGGGCTCACACGCTGTTGCCGTTGCTGGCTCATGATTACAGCTGACACCTGATAATAACAGAAGGGATCAGAGCTGGCTCCTATTCCTGCTGTTTAACCATCTAAATCATGGCCACAGCGTCTAAATGATGCATTGTTCCTCATTCTGATCACCCCATAACAATGAGATTGCGGGATGCCGAGCATTTACCATGGCAGCTGGAAGTCTAATGAAGGTTTCCATAGCTGCCATGTTAATGCTTCTATTACTTCCTGCCTCAGACAGGAAGAAATAGAAGTGTTGTCTCGGTTCACTGGTCTGCATTATTTATATAATACAGAAAAGTGTACAAGCGATTGCGACTCCTTATGGTCAAGTACCCTAGGGAGACTGCATGTAAAATTTAAAAAAAAAAGTTTTAAAAGTACAAAAAATAATACATATATTAAAAGTTCAAATTGGTATCGTCGCATCCATAAAAGTCACATCTATTAAAATATAACATCATTTATTCTGTACGCTAAACATCGTAGAAGAAAAATAATTCCAAACACTAAAATTGTGTTTTTTGGGTCATTTCATGTCCCCTCAAAGTTGAAATAACGAGTGAATAAAAAATGGCAATAAAAATTGGT